>JAODTR010003997.1:0-33763 GCA_025399935.1 Amblyopsis rosae | reverse complement strand
ATTGACAGATAGACTAAGGATTTTGAGCAAGTTACGAGCTTTTGACGGAAATACATTGTGTTTTGCTGTTTGTACGAGTTGTTTTGAGAAATGCACACGCTAGTTTGCAACTGTTAAGAATTAATCGAAAAATTTACCAAAGCGACTGAGAAAAACTGTAAAACAAAGTGGAAGTGATTGGGAACAACAGAAACTAAGCCACAAAGTGGTAGGCCACATAAAATCGCAAAGTCTAGGTTTGGCGGTTGCCAGAACAGTACTTGCCTGACTGTATTGTGCCAAGAGTAAAGTTTGGTGGAGGGGGAATTATGGTGTGGGGTTGTTTTTCAGGAGTTGGTCCCTTAGTTCCAGTGAAAGGAACTGTTAATGCCAAAACATTTTGGACAATTTCCTGTTGTGGAAACAGTTTGGGGGTGGCCCCTTCCTATTCGAACATGACTGTGCACCGGTGCACAAAGCAAGGTCCATCAAGACATGGGTGAGTGAGTTTGGTGTGGAAGAACTTGACTGGCCTGCACAGAGTCCTGACCTCAACCCAATAGAAAACCCTTGGGATGAAATAGAGCTAAGGCCTTCTTGTCCAACATCTGTGCCTGACCTCACAAATGCGCTTCTAGAAGAATGGTCAGAAATTATCATTAACATGTGCTCCTAAACCTTGTGGACAGCCTTCCCAGAAGAGTTGAAGCTGTTATAGCTGCAAAGGGTGGGCCAACTCCATATTAAACCCTAAGGATTAAGAATGGGATGTCATTAACCTTCATGTGCAGGTAAAGGCAGGCGTCCCAAAACGTTTGGCAATAGTGTATGTTGCATCTCTTTATTAAAAAATAGCATGTTATTCATATGATGGAGTCCAATTAAAATGGCAAAAATGTACATTAGAGCAGGGGTTCCCAAACCATTTTAGCTAATGCTATACCTGTGTATGCGCCAAATATTTTGGAGCAGAACGCTCCAGAATCTATGGTGTGCACATGGCTAAATAGGATGTCACCTAATCAGGAACAAGTAGTCTATATTATTGATTGCGATGCACTGCTGTCTTAAAATAATGCATTGCAACAATATTAATCTATACTTTTTAATTCAGTTAACTGTATTTACTGCCACACATGCTGGCAATTAAGTGGATTTAAGTGGATTACTATAATCCAGTTATAGAGATGCCTTAAATTATATGTTATATATTAAAAATATAGAATAATAATTATTATATATAATAATGTAAAATACAAACTATGATTTTCTTTTAAACCAGACAATGGTTTTGTGAGTATCATATGATTATAGGTGAGCTAACCAACTGCAGACAGTAGTAGTAGGTCTACTGTCAGAGTACACTATTCTAGTATAGTTGCTAGACTATAGAAGAAAATAACACTGCTTAAAGCTTTATCAAAACTAAAATACCTCTCCCTTCAATACCATTAGGTCTACACATTGAACACATATTGCCAAGGCTGGGATAGTATAAGGCTTTCTTTGTGTTTCCATTTACAGAACCTGGGCTGTGTATAGTAGAAACACCAGATCGGTGTGCAACTGCAGCTAGCAGTGCAGTGGAAATTTCACCTTTAATGTTTTAAAATGGGTTATATACCGGTCTAATTGCTGACTTTTCCAAAGCTGTTCAATCTTCTGTTGATTGCTCTTCAGTGAGGACTTGGTAAGTGTCTCTAGGCGCTTCTGCCTGGTCTGAAAGGCTTTGCTGATGTCAGCTACAAGAATAGAAATTGAATTACAGTAGAAAATGACAACAACATAAACTCTAACAGATAACATAGACAGTTCATTTAGCATTTACATAGTTACCATTTACATAGACAACTAACCTCCAAATCTGTCAAACATAGTCATAAAATCCCCCCTGTGAAAAAAGAACACCAGACATGTTTACAACATTTTGGGATTTATTGGAACTACGGTACCGGTACTGACAGTATGGTATTAACATTTTGCTTACCCTTGAATGATTTCATCATCTTCATTTTCCAGTTTTGGACGCTTTTTTCCCCTGGATGACTTTGCTTCAATCAAAGCAGAACATTAGAATTTGACTTTACTTCTGTCAAAATAACGTAATAATCGTAAAAAATGAATATACCGGTACCTGTCATGGTCTCGTCGTTGAAACGATTTTCCTCCGAGGGCAGTTCGCATGAAATTGATCTCCCGCTCCCAGAGCCTTTCACCTTGGCTTTCTGTGTACGGCCAATGTGATTTGGCATGACTTGTCTGAAAACATTTATCATATAAAGCACTTAACAGTATAACAAAATCTAATTTCTGATCTTTCAGCCGATACAACTTTACCAATGATGACGCAAATATGTAAGTGTACACACTAAAAAGCAAAGCAAACATCAAGTTTAGCTAATGGCCTATGGTATGGTAGCGTACGCTAACTGACAAAAGCCAGTCAAGTGTCGACGACTCTTAAGCAAAGGAAACTGTTAATAAATGGTTCCATACACACTCAATTAAACATGACTTACTCCAAACTAATTGTGGTAGGACTTAATTTTATATCGAATAATATCGTTATCGTCAAAATAACCAATATTATTTTAGAATACTTTATCCCAGGACTCAGCGCGCCAACAGATGCCGAAGCCTGTGAAAAATGACTTGTCACACAGGAATGTTGAACAGACTATTTAATTTTCTATATTTGTTCTTCATATTATTAAACATTTAGTTTCATGGTGCAATGGCAATAAAAAAGCAGACAAAATACAATTTATATATTCAAATTAAACCTGCAATTTAAATGTTGTGCACTACACATGCTAAAAAAAAATAGGGCTACACTACAACTGACCACTTGTTATACATTACTTGACACACTAGGAACATGCCTATGTTTACTTATTATTGATCAATTATTAAAAAATAAAAATAAATCCTTTTGAAAACATTTTGACAGTCTGTCAAAAATTTATTCAATTATTGCATTTGCATCCACTATCCGTCCAGTAATTTCAGGATGCTGTCCCTCTCCTTCAGTGCCTTCCATGCTTGATCTTTCTCCTTCTTGGTCGGAGTTCGTTTCTTCTGCCTGGCTGCCATGATCCGCCGGAATCCCTCCATAACCTCGTTGTCAGACACCCTGACTCTCTGCCTCAGGTCCTGCCTACGCATCTCTTCCTTTGCCAAACTGTGCAGCCAAAACAAAAAATTTATGAAATTACACATTGTACATCTATATAGTGACAACAATAAAATACAAAATCCCTACCAAGTTGCAAAGACAAAAATAATATATCACTTTGTTATTGCAACCCCCTATAGCAAATACAGTCCCCTCCAAATGTATCGGAACAGCAAGGCTAATTCCATTCATATATTAACTATGTATTGTTTAGCCAATCAATCAATCTAACATGACACACTGTAACAACCTGTCAGTCACATGTTTCAATAATTTTGCTCAGCTAAAATTGTGGGTGGTCTGATATATAAGGTGCTAACTTCTAAGTTGTTTAAAAATCTAGATGAAGATACCATGAAATAAAAGCTCAAATTTGGATACGTTGTCTATACATCTTTGTCTCAAAATCAACTGTCTATAGTGTACAGCAAAAATAAAGGCCATTAGTCTTGCTGTTCCAATATATTGGATGGGACTGTATATTAAATAAATAGCATCAATTAACAGGTAGTACTACATGTGTGAAGAACCAGATAACCAGTACTATTTTTGAGGCTCTATCAATCATCTAAAAGCATCTACAGTGTAAATCCTTGTACATGTGTGTTCTCACCGGAGCAGCTCCTGCTTTCGAGTTCTGTTGTGAGCACTAAGAGCTTTGAGCTCTGCTTGTCTCTTGTGGAGTTCAGCCAGAACCTCATCCTCAGAGTCTCCACCTGCTCCTGGTCGCTCTTCAGCATCCAGCAGTCCCTGGGAGATCAGCTCCTCTTTGATCCGTGCCTCCAAGGAGCGTGTGTGGGGAACACTGTGTGATAGGGAAGGAATACAGGAGGGGATGGCAGGTAATTATTATTTGCCCGGAGAAGAATTCTATACAGTGTAGATTGTTGCAGTAGCACGATAAGGTAGAAAACATTTATTATAATAATAATAATAATGATAATAACAAAAATAAAAAAAACACCTGAAAGCTTTGCCCTGGCTTCGAGGAGACGTTCCAGCTCCGTCGTTAACATCCTTCACTGAAATGTCTGGAACGGGAGAATCCTCCATGGGGGATATAATATTCTCCTGAAAGAAAATATAGATATTTTAAAGTAGTTAAACATGTGATGCAGTCAGTGGCATTACAGGATTTGAATAATAATATGTTTAAGTTACAACATCATGTAGTAGTGTACCCATAACGCATATTTGAATTACCAATATGAGAAATATGTCTCTAACCTCAACGAGAGCCTGGAGGAGACGCTGGGTAAGAGGTCCAAATGGACACCCATCTTCTGGAGAGTCATGTTGGGACTCAGATTTTTTCAGTAGAGAGTCCACATCTAGAACAACACAAGGATTGATGCTGGACAGTTGAGCACTGTTGTGTAACTCTACATGCACTGTAGCACATTCCGTGATAAAAGTACAATCTACAATAAGCACATTTTACTGTATAGTATTTTTAAAAAGGTACTCAAAAGACACTTAAAGGCAGGGTTAGTCATTCTCGAGAATGCTTGCTAAGTTCAAGCTCAAAGCTTCAAGCTCCGCCCCACACATTGGAAACACACTGCGAAGCCTAGGGCATTGTTGTTGTGAGCAGTGTTTGCCATTTTGTTTGTGTTCCTATTTATGGAGCCACGGCTATGTAGAAGTACCGGATCATTTTTTCAGCACGCAGAGAGAACAGTAAACTAGTGGAATGCTAGATATTTGGTGCATTTGACAAAAAGTGTATTAGCTTACAATCACAGACTATATATTTAAATAATAATACAATTACAAATCCTATCATAGCAGATACTGAGCAACCTTACCTTTGGCATCCAGTTCAGACAGAGGACCTCCCATGAGACTCTTTTTCTTATCATTGGCTCGTGCTCCTTCCCTTTGCTCCTCCAAAAGGTCCTCCTGAGCCCACCGCTGAGAGTAGTGTTTCCCCAATGCAGGAATCTATAGTTAAGACACCAGTTATGTAATGCTAATCTGTTATTTTCCATATTATCCCATTCATGTATATCAATGTAATGTGAATGTAAATGTAACTTGGAAAGAACAGCCAGTGCATGATAATGACAGACACATATATGCCATACTTTATGATATTCTGCTTCATCTTCAGGGGGTTTCAGAAGCTCCTCCAGCAGTCTGATTTCTTCATTTGTGATATCAGCACAGTACGGTTCCACTGACGCCCAAAATCTGAAAACCCAAAACATAATGGTAAGTAATAATGTAATTCGTTTTCAAAGACCTCCTCTCTTTCTGAAATATAGCCCAGACAATAGATACAAACAATTAATTTGCCAAGAAATACATGCACAGGATTAAAGGCCACCGTCCACTGGTGGTGCGTCAAGGAAAGCAACATTTTAAAGTTAAAGTTAAATTGCCTAAAAAATAGAACTGTGTTCTAAACCTTGGGTCGATGAGTGTCAGATGCTGCCAGTGAGCGCCGTTGCCCCTTTAAAAAGAACTAGTTCTAAAACTCTGCCATCTCTTGACGTGCGTAGACACCATTAGGGGGCGTTGGCCTTAACAATCAAACGGCACTAATGCTACCAACAGTGCTTTTAGTTCCCAACCTGTTAGGGGCGTCATTTTTAGGAGTGCGTGGAATGTCTTGTGGATCATCTGTGAACTCATACTCTTGAACTTTGAGCTGAATGTTTTTGGACTTGGGTCTGCCAGGGCCAGGGCCTGGTCCATGACCACCTTTCCCATCTAATTTCTGCTTCTTCGGTTTGTGACGAGACGAAGCAGAGGGGTCTGGATCTTTGGCCAGTTTGTGGGAGCGTGTATCTCCTTTCTTGTCCTGCCAGTCTGTAAGGATCTGAGAAGCCCCAAAGTCAGCAAACCAACTATCAATCTATCATAAACTATATAATACAACAACAAAAATGTGTAACATCTGCTGAAGTGTGTTTATGTCACTCACAACCCAATCCTACCTGTCTCTGTTCCTCTAGTGCTCTTAATCGACGGCTGGCTGAAGACAGAAGAGTCTCCAGCTCAAGTTGTAGTGTGTCCAACTCCTCAATGCCAATGCCATCATCTTCTGAGCGGCTCAGAACAGCAGTGTAACGTGGACAAACCTTGACATGTTCCACGGGCTTGAAGTCATAGTACTTCAATGGGGGGCAATCCTTTAACTCACTCATAGCGCCTAACAAAGCTGGTTGACAGTACTGTACAAAAACATAAGAAGAAGAAGGTCTGCGTGGTTAATGGAATGAATACAGGATTTTCATTTCTCGCACACAGCATGAAGGTCCGAAATGTTAATAAGCACAGATAAGAACGTAGCAGGGTATAGGTGGCCGCATACATAATTCCACAGATAATAACGTGATCAGCAGCATACCGGTAGATTCGCTCAACCATTCTGCAGCTGTTCTTCACCACACATAGTTACGACATCTGACAACATCACACACTTAAGTACAAACTATTTTGCGTTTACTATTATTTATTTTAAATGTTTAGATTAATCAGTTAGTAATAAAATTATGTTTATGGGCAACGATATTTACCTTTACTGAATGGCGTCCATCATGGACAAAACCATGTGGTTATCACTGGGGGTATTATCAGGATACCATTATACTATATTCTTTATAAAATAGCATTATATACACAACAAACAATCAAAACAAGGTTTGAAAAGTGTGTTTTCCAGTCTGATATATAATGTGTTATGCAACGAGTTAGAATGAATAAACCCTTTGGTTGAATGGTATCTTCGGAAGAAACCATTCCAAATACTTGGAACAATATTAAATGCTAACAACTAAATTACAATAAATGTGTATATATGTGCAATGCAAGTTAGGCTAAATGTTTTCCCGAATAATATTCTATAAATGCTAAATTCCGATAGGTAAGTTGCATGCCGCCGTCAGACGATGGGGGCATCCGAGGGCGTGTATGAAATTATATACATGTATTCCAAATGGGTGGTGTTTGGTACTACTATAACCAAAAGAAGAGACGATGCTGGTCACGTGATCATACGACGCCAGAAAGTTAAAACCAATCGAGCGCACCCTTTTCTATTCGCTTGTGCTGGGTTTTCAGATTTACGGAAGAGGAGTCCCAGGCGTGGCAGACTAGCTTCCGGCTTGTACAGCGAAAATATGGTAGGTATATTGCAATTACTATATAATGTTGATTCAGATATGTTTATCTTCAGTGTTTTTATATAGCATATTAGTTCAGTGTTTTGTTACCGTTATGTGATATTTAGCAATATGGGCCTGACGACTGGAAGATCTTGCAGATATGATTCTCTCAGATCTGAATTTACTTCTCCAAAATACCTGTTTCGACTCAACTAGTAGGGATTTTCAATAGAATGTTCCTTGTCTCGATTGGGTTAGTGATTTAAAAACATCATAAGAGATCATCTAAGAGATGGTGTCACTGTCACTTTCTATAACATACCTATTTGTATTGTACCGCGACCAATGTTTAATTCGTCTTCCAGACAGCGACACTTCGTCCCTACTTGAACGCTGTGAAGGCGACTTTGCAGGCCGCACTATGTCTGGAGAACTTCTCCTCTCAAGTTGTGGAGCGTCATAACAAACCAGAGGTAGAAGTCAGGTAGGTTTTGTGTTGAGCGAACTGTAACTACTGGCTACTATCAGGTCTTAAATATACAGCATCTGCTTTACAAGTGTGGACTTGCTGGGGCGTAACAGAAATAAATTCCTATTGTGGATGTAGGTCTACCCAGACCTCTGGGTCTACCTCTTTGCATGTTGGCAATTTAATTTTCATGTTAAGTGCAGTGACTGTGAATCTGAGCTTGTATGGTCTTGTGGTAAATGCATGAATTTAAAATTAAACAATGTACTTCCCCATAAAACTATTTGTTTACAGAAGCAGCAAGGAACTTTTACTTCAGCCTGTGGTGGTCAGTCGCAATGAGAAAGAGAAGGTTTTAATCGAGGGCTCCATCAACTCTGTAAGAGTCAGCATTGCTGTCAAACAGGTCAGAGAAAATGGAATGCATACGATTTGCCCCTGTTCTACCCCTGTCAAAATTCATTGTAATTGCTAAAACACCGAATGAAACATTACTTTACTGTATTATTTAGGCTGATGAGATTGAGAAGATCCTATGCCACAAGTTCATGCGCTTTATGATGATGAGAGCAGAGAATTTCTTCATTCTGAGAAGGAAACCAGTAGAGGTAAGAATAGAAGAAATGTCATATCTATTAGTAATGAGCAGCAATGAAGAACCAAGTTCAACAAGAGAAATATTGACATAAGTGTGTAAATAGATGTAATGTAAAAACAATTATTTGCAATCATTTAATTAATGTTAATTATTACAGCATACACCTTGCGACTATATTGCATCCGATATGTACAAATAAACAACATAAAATATATTTCATGCTCTTTATTATATTTCTTCATTCTAGACTGCTATCATTGATTTTCTTTTCTTTTTTTTTCCTTCTCCTCATCACCAATTATTAGGGATACGACATTAGCTTTCTGATTACCAACTTCCACACAGAGCAGATGTACAAACACAAGCTGGTGGATTTTGTTATCAACTTTATGGAGGAGATAGATAAAGAGATCAGCGAGATGAAGCTGTCTGTCAACGCCAGAGCTCGTATTGTTGCTGAGGAATTCCTAAAAAATGTAAGATGGTTGGTTGTATAATAAATATGTATTTATTTATCATTTAAATAGGAACATAAACAAAGTGGCAAACACTGCTCAACAACAACAATGCAGCTTCGCTTCGCATTGCATTTCAATGTGTGGGGGCGGAGCTTCGGAAGAAGTTGGTTTTGATTTGAGCTCAATATAAATATAATATAGATTAATGTTTATAATCTCTTTACTGTAATGCTGTTAAGTGAATATTTTGATTTCTGTTTTCAGTTCTGATGACCTTGTCCTTCCATGTTTCCACACAAAAAGAGAAGTCATATGGCCCAGCAGCACAATAATGCAGAACGATAGAATTTAACCGCCTATCGGCACGGAGAACCATAAATGGCCAATTGGGCCATGTTGCTCCCAGCGCTGAAGCATTTCCTGTACTCATGAATAGCAATGACTGTGTATATAATGAAATATTTAGCAGTTTCGTTTGTCTGCCACTTAGAACAAATCTCAAAACAAAGGCAGGTCCTTCAAGTATTAACCACACTGATATCCTTGAATACAGGGGCAATGGCAATGTGTTGTTTCCAACGGCCTGTATCATTTTAAAATACATTTTTCATGTAAACGGTATGCCTAGGATTCTTTCTTCTTCCTTTGTTCAAGATCATATTTAAAGAGCGAGGAAAGTAATCTCAATGGAATTTATTATAAAGAATATTAATTAAAGCCGTGTTTACCAGTGCAGTAACATTTTCTTTTCCTATTAATTTTGTTAAATGCTCAGTACCCTCTGTCAGCTATCAATAAATCAAATTCCCTGAGAATGTTTTCTGTGTCTACTGTATCTGTATTCTGGCTCTTAAAATGTTGACAGCAAGCTTTGTGGTGCGTGGCTTTCAAATGTCTTATTGGTTCATATTTATGTAGCCACACAACATCTGAAAGATGTTTTAACTTTTTAAAATGTTCACTACTTAAATGTTAAAATTGTTCTTTTGTAAGGGTAACCAAACACAGGCAATTGTCATATCAGTCATTCATGTGTAGTGTCTAAAGCTCATATAATATATATAACACTTTGACATTGTCTTACTGGGCTAGTTAGACAGTAGGCTACAGACCACGTTTAGCTTTATTTGTACATAGCACACATTGCCATTTTACATTATAGCCCACTTGAAAGAAATGTACATTAAATTAGTGTAGGCCTTGTGCTTGATGGGTCAAACTTTCTTACTGCTATATTCAATGCAGACATTGAGGTCCACAAAAGTAGCTAGAGGTTAGTCACAGCTTATCTCTGGGTATATTTCAATGGCAACAGTGACTGCAAAAGCAGATTTGCAAAGCCACCCTGGTTAGTGGAACCTCACATAGCTCATTAGGTTATATTACACAAACTAACTTGTATTCAAGTTAAGTCACAATCTAAGCATAAAAACCAAATACTTTCACAAAAACTATGTTTATGGAAACCGCATCGGACTTGTGTACAAAAAATAGCATATCTTAATTATCTTTTAAAATTTTGTAGTTAATTCCGTCATTAATTCATTCATTAATGCTAGGTTTGTGATAATTTAATAAGGCATGTTTCACTTTTGTTAAAAACACCAGTAATTTACATAATGTAGACATCAAATTGTACTCAAGCTGTACCATTAAATTACCACACTGAAAACATAAGTTTATGTTGCAGTATTCAAATATTTGACATGTAACAGTACATAGAGCATGTTAAACAGTATAACATTGCAAAATACCAGTTCATCACACATTTGTGGAGGCAACAGGTAATTCTATAAGAATATGTCAATATTCTACAGTAATAAGTCTGCTGCTGTTCACAACAAGAACCCATACTGAAACCAATGAGAATACAGTAAAAATGAGCAAGGGCACTGAACCAGGCATTAAAGAACACTGATGGATAATAGTCCATTCACAAACAGCCTGGACTAGTACCACTCGCTGTGTATTGGCTCATAATAGCAGCAAGAGGATGAAAAGGACGTTCTGGCAATTTTCACCCAGCGTGAGGAACGGGTGAAGAGACTCTCACTTGGTTAGAGTTCATCAGCCAAGTCATAGGTGCGGTGGGACTGTCTGCAAGGCATCTTCAGATGTACGATGAACATTGACGTTCTGAAAACACAAACAGTGTCAAATCGCTATGTCACAGGCCCGTTAAGTCTTGGCAGTTGATTTGTAGACAAACTGCCTTCTTAGATAAATATTCTTCTAAATTAATATAGAACCAATATTTTTGCAGTATTGCGTTTGTGAATACAGCTATGTAAATAAAATATCCTAATACCTATAATGTATGGTTGTATTAACCATGTAATTCATGTTTTATTGAAATTCTTAAAAATGCCTCAGTTACACATTATTACACATACAGGCTAATTGTATGTAGCTGTATGTTTTGTATGCTTGAATGTTTCATGCGGTTTGATGAAAGGCCCTGGTATATTATTCTCACTACTTGAGTCTGCATCTAAATAAAACAGAGACCCTTTGGATCTATGGATTGCCGTGCAAACCTGCCCATATTATGACTTGTCAACCATGGTTATTCTAGACATGTGATCTGTGCTGGTAAACTTACAGTACGTTCAGATTTATATACATATATGTTGCCCTTCAAAAAATAAATGACAGCAGATCACGATTGCATGGAATGCAGCAGAACTGGTCATGTTCAGTTTATTCACAGAAAGTAAACAGAAATGACTTCCTCTTCATTCTCACCATCGTATTTCACATTATTAAACAGAATTATAACAAATGCATATGTTTCTAAAACTCCTTTTGCCTGCCCAGACATACAATACAAAACAATATTTAAGAAACTAAAAATGGCTAAATTTTCATGTGCAAAATGAGCCAAATGCGCATTTATATTGTGCAATGATACATATAAACAAAGACATTAAGGCAGGTTAGAGAAAACCATAGATATGTTACATAAATTAACATTGTGAAATCATTGAGGAGAATGGGAAGGTTGTAAACCTGCGGTGCATAAGGTGCTAAAAAGTAATTCACAGCCCAGAATAGATTGATATACCTAAATAATATCCATAATTCTCCAGAAATGAGACGATACGCATTCTACACAACCCATGTTACAGGGTTAGTAGTAAAAAATTAAACTGGATTCCAGTTAATTGCCATTACATAATAAAAGTCCTCAAAGGATAGGAGTTAAAAAATATTCCGCTAATGCGATCAAGATGAAAGTTGGAGAAGAAAGCTAGTAGTGATTTTTGTTAGGCTGACTGTTGGGGTTAAGCAGGGTTGGGGGGTGGGGGGGTGGTAAGAGTGTGGGCAGGTAAAGATACTGTTTCACTGGTGAGCTGGCACTGTTAGCAAAGCCTCCTTTGACATCCGCGACACTTCTACGTTCTGTTCAATGATAAAACACAGACAGGAGGGGTAATGAATCAGTCTACACAAGAGAGCTAATGTATTGGACATATATGGAGAAAGAGAAAATAATACACATTTAGAATGGATTTTAGGATTGTTTTGAGATGTTTGCTGAGCTAACGTAACAGAACTGCAGTACAATTTCGCTCTGCAACTACGTGATGCAAAGTTTTCATCCCCGCCACCCCTAGGCCCAAGACGTTTCTCGTTAACAAACAATAATCTATAAAACATGTTTCACAAAAACATGGCATTTCGCAAAAATAAACAAAGTCCTCTCAGTGACACATGTCTAACATATCTCAGTATTACAGCATCATTTAACGCTTCACATTACAGAGACCAGTATGCATATACCAAAAGGGTCTGAAGCTACACATGAGATGCAAAATAATCTGTGGTTTCAGAATATGCAGCAATTAGTGCCAAATTCTACTTCTCACACCCAACAATATAGTTTGTCCGACCTGTATGTCTGTCCCGCCTGTTTACGTCAATGGAAGGCACTTAACTTTTCAAAACCATACTGTGCGAGTGTGTCTTGATACGTACCTCTGGTCTGTCTCTGTGAGTGTTGACTGCATCTACATTTAAGTAGATGGACTCCACCTTACAGCCTGCCAACACAACATATCATCAGGCTGGACAGCAAAACACTTCACCCCGTGCAAGTTGGACTGCAGTAAGCACCGGTACAGCAGACCAGTCTTTTCTCACCATATGCCAATGGTGTTAGCTTCAGCACAGTGTGCAGTGGACACTTGAGGTACGGCAGCTCCTCTGTTAAAACACAAAAGGACAGTGTGAAAAAAAATGTCTACAAAATCTACAAACAGAATTCTTAGTAAACACAGTAGATGTCTTTTTTAAGTCAATTGTGGATCCAAGTGCCTTCTGCTAACTAGGGGTTAACTCGTGGCGACATCAGCAGAACAACAAAATAAGAATGCTGCAGATTTGATGGTTTAACAAATGTTTTCAATACTTTTAACTAACAAACTGGATCAACAGTAGAACCCTGAACATCATTCTGATACACATACACACTTACATTTTTTCTAGTTTTTTTTCGCCCCGTGGTATCGAAATGAGTATTGAGAACCGTGGAAATTCACTGGTATGGTTATCGACTACTACATTTCTGGTATCGTGAGTGACATCCCTTTATACAGTATAGACGTAGTATCAGTGACGTGCGGCAGAGGAGGCAGTGCGTCCCGTGTCATAAAATGTAAAAAACCAAAATGATTAAAAATAAATACATAAATATTTGTCCACTGCTCCGTGATCAAAACTGAATTATTGCATGATTCCAGTCATTTACAATTATTTTTATAGTCAATGTCGCTGAACGAATGAGCGAAAGAGCGAACGGAGGCAGCGAGGAAGCTCACCTCGTCGCTGCCTCCCGTATTTGGTTGAACAGGAGAATACACACATTCAATGACATTGACTATAAAAATAATTGTAAATGACTAGAATCATGCAATAATTAAATTTTGATCACGGAGCAGTGGACAAATAGTTATGCATTTATTTTTAATCTTTTTTTTTTTTTACGTTTTATGACACAGGGGAGGCACTGCCTCCTGTGCCGCACCTGACTGCACGTCACTGCGTAGTATAATGTATTTGCTCACGTATAGTTATTCGTGCTTTAATAACAATGTCCCTGCTGTGCATCCAATATATACTGACGGCTGTCAGTGTGACATGTCTGGCCGCATGTGCCACACTGACAAAGTGCAAGTTAATATGATGAAACTGTTCTGAAGGCGATTTGGCCACTCCCATTCCTAATACAGTGCATGAGCTCATTAGCATGAGTCTACGCTAGTTCTGTATGCGACCATATGTTCATAAACAGACCTGCTGTTTTGTCCAGGAAGTAGGCAAGCAGGCAACGCATGACAGCCTGGTGGCAGACGACCAGAACATTCTCCTGCCTCTCCAGCTCCATAATGACTGGCTCCAAACGCTGCACCAAGTCCTCATAGGACTGACCGTGGGTGACAGGATAATGCAGTGGTTTATTAATTTATATTTATATAGAGACACATAGACAGACAGACAGACAAGGGTTTGACAGAATACATTTACAGTCTTCAGAAGCCAGCAGATTGAGATCATCTCTATAGACGCAGACCTCTAAATCACACCATGTTGTACATCCAAAAAATATAACAATACTGAAACACGTTCTAGTAGATCGTCTGGTAAAACCTACACAAGCATGTCTTGGGGGCATGTCTAGAATCACTAACCTGAATCACACTCAGCACTGCCTCTTAAAGATATAGTCGGCTATTGCAAGCTAAATGTAAGCCAATAGACCATGTCAAATTCAACAAATATCTCCTTGCATTTTGCTATTTTACCCATCTCTGTGCATGCTGAAACAATCTGATACTTCTACAAAGCCCTGGCTCTAGAATTAGTAGTGTATACAAAGTGGCGAATGCCACTCACATCACAACAAGGTCATAGCACTACCTTTGCTTCACAATGCATTTCGAAGCATGAGGGCCGCGGAGCGACCCGGTTTTGATTTGAGCTCGGAAGTTGGCAAGAATGACCGACCATACCTTTAACACTGCAGCCAGTGGCGGATACTAATGGGGCAGTAATGGGACAGACTTAAAGGTGAGAACATGTGTCTTCTCTCAGTTATTATATATGAAAAGTCAATAGCGTCATGGACCACATTACCCAGAACACTTTCTACATGATCTTGCCCAATCTCCCTCACATTCACACGTCTAAGCTCCAGAGCAATGTCCGGGCGTTGTACAGAAAAAGTGCCCCACCTCTCCCTTGGGGTATCGATAGCGGTATTTGTCCTGGTCTCTCAAGGCAAACTCCAGAGGGTAGTTCTCCTGGATCTCCTCATACATCATCTCCTCACACTCGCCCTGAGGACAACGGACGCAGACAACAGACGTTACAAAGGCCATTAGCCGCGGTGCACCCCTGTACCGGCAGAGCATCCAATACTTACGGCATCTATCTCGTTCAGGACCTTCCACTGTTCGTAGGGCACGTTGAGAGCTTCGGCTGTCTGGATGGTTCTCTTCATTTGACTGGTCCACACTTTCAGGTCATTGATGCCCTGTGATTGGATGAACTGGCCCAGGTACTTGGCAAACTGCAGGGCGAGCAGAACATTAAAAACAATTATTATAATAATCCCTGAGGTAATATCCGCCAAACTGGAGTTGCTGATTCTCCATACCTCCTTGCCCTTGGAGGAGAGACCGGAGTCCCCACCAATTCGGCCCTTGATGTTGAGCTCGCTCTCGCCGTGGCGACACAGGTAGATGGAGCGTGGCGTGATGTGGATGTTCATGAGGTAGTACACAATGCGGCTCTGGATGTGATCCAAAACCCGGTTCACCAGGTAGCGACGGCCTACATCCATGATCTTGATGAATGAGAGATCCCTGGGGTATGACGTGAAGCCACGCAGACATGTCATTAGCACGCCACAACTATTCATTACCACAGAGATAACAGGGCTACGGGCAAACCCTGCTGTGACAGAACATTAAAACCTCCTATAAAATAATTTAAGTTTCCAAGTGCATTGTCTGAAAGGGACCCAAAAGCGCTGGACTCATTTTTAGTCCAGTCTAATATGTCACTTAGCCAAAACTCCTCCTGGAAGAAATGTACATGAATAATAATGAATGCGTAAAACAAGATAGTCAAAAGGACCAAACTGGCCAGATTTAATTGCTTGGCTCCTTCTTTTCTTTACATATATCAAGTGTTTCCGCAGATGTAAAGGCCGGTTACGCGCAAACGAGGGCGCAAATCCCGAAATTCCATTCAAATGTATGTGCGCCGCAGCGGAACGCAGAGGCGCATGGCAGCACGTCCTGACCCGCGGCGGGTGCACGGAGCAGCGCGCAAGAGTTCAACCAGGGTGAACCTTTGCGTGATTCTCAAGTGGCATCACAAGCAGCGCGAGGTGGGGGAGGGGGAATCTATTTCAGGTCTGTTCTGAATGCCCTGAAATACAACATCCTGTTTCTATTTAAAAAAAGGAATAGGAATATAGGAATGAACACATGCCATGAAGGAATTACTGGTAGGCTATGTTTCATTAATGTTATAGGCTAGATAACAAATATTGTATTAGCTAATTAGTGTGCAAAATCTTCAAGCTGCATTTTCCTTCACTCAGCTCAAAACTGCCAGTTGCAAACAGGTTGAAAATGATCCGTTGTCAGATTCGGTTGTCTCCTAGCAAAACAAAAGCGCTAGCTAAACAGACCCTTAACACACATCTCCCCATCTCACCTGTCCAGGACCTCATCCAGTGTCTCATACGAGTTTTCATAGCACTTTATCCTCTTCATAAAGTCCTCCACAGCCTCTTCTGTGTTACAGTTGGTGTAGTCCGGACTGCCCAGTTTCACTTGCTAAACAGAAGCGTGCAAAAAGAAATTAACTGAAGCTTCCTTACCTCATTAAGTTCTAATGTGATAATCCAAAAGAGCCAATCGTCTGCTTTATAACTGCCAAACATTAACCTATTTAACCAATCATGTGGTTGCATTGATGTAAGCCATCTGCCTATACAGTCTTCCTAAATAACTGCCCGGGGCTCTTCAGAGGTGGCTGCGAGAGGCAAGACTTGCCTAGAAGGACTTTGGTTAAACCCCGCTTGAAGCACAGAATGTAAGCAGGAGCATGCAATGTGACGACGCACAGTTTGACTTTAAACAACTTACCACTATGTTCTCTTGTATGACGTCAGGGTCTTCACAGACTGACTCCACAAAGAACACCTGAGAGGGGAAGATGAATGGATGTTAAAAGTCAGCTTTTACACAGCTAAGCGTTCTTTACATAGGGCATTAAGAGGCTGCAGTGGTACCTTGAAGCCATTCTGTTCCGCAAACTGTAAGATGGTCTCCCTCCTTTCTCTGGTGGTGTTGGTTGCATCAAACACCTGAATAATAAGACATGGAGCACAGTCTAAACAGTTAAACTCACACCATGGCCAAACCAAAGCAGACAGCTCAGAGCCATTAAAGAGGAACTACCAACTAATAGGACTGAACTTTGACGAGACACTGGTGTTAATATTGACTAAATGTCCATTTTTATAAACAGCTAGATTTTACACCTTAAAAATGGTTGAACACAAAAACCTCCCAAGGTCCTTGCTGACTCAGGACCGTACTTTCAGTCCACTCGTGCGGCATCAAAATCCACTGATGTTAATAGGGCCCCCCTCTCAGCCCCTAGCCCCCTGCCCTCCATTGGCTCATTGATTATGTTTGAGCGTTTTTCAAAGTTGTGCAGTCAGGCTCAGAGCTGGGGTGAAGTTACACTTTTATAATGTGATGTTTGCCGCGTACGATCCACTTATTTTAATAGCATAACAGTGTAGACATACATGGCAGTACTATTTACAGCCATAAACAGCAGAAGTGTGAAACAAGATAAGAAACAAAGAAACTACTACTTCAAATGATTGGAAGCATCTTGCACCACAGACACTGGACAGCACTGTATGCACCATACTCCACACGAGCCAGGTGCTATACTGTGTAACTCACCGCAACATGACCTCCCTCGTCTGACAGGTACTGTCTCACATCGTTTAGTGCAGCAGAAGCACACTGTCTGCAAAGGATGCAGAGTGTGAAGAAGCACAGTCTAATCACATTATGGTCACTAGCACTGCCCGAAATAGTTTCTTACTGTCTGATCTTCAAACCCTCCTCGTTGTCTGGACGGAAGAACTCAAAGGACTTGTAGATCTTGACACAGTCTCTCCTGTACTGCCCAACATTGAACTCTATGGGGGAGGAAAGCACACACGGTTGATTTGGGATCTCAATCTCTATTTCTTCTGAACTCAGACTCATCTTTGGTTCTATTTTGTTTTCTATTTATTGTAATTTACTGAAACATACTGCTTATTCCCATTTAATGATTAACTTGGAGATCTTTATAAAATTCCATCAAAAATCATTAATCCATTTTAGGCTTAATATGTATATTTTATTCTACAAATAATATACAATATTTGATTAGGGTCATCTCCACATTGGCTGCTTTCGCAGAGGAAACATGTATACTGTGTTATTCTTAGCTATAGAGATAAATATAGTACATAGTACAAAGTGGGCAGGTGATAAATTGGACTCTGACTGTTCTAAAAATGTAACATGCTGTGTGACACATCTGAAGTCAGTTACAACACTAGTCCGGCATATTTCGTGACAACGCACTGGTACGCAACCATCGCCTGATAAAATCTGTACCACCCACACAAGGGGCTGGAGGGACACTATCGCTGACAACCAAACTAAATGTTTTTGGTTTGCCAGAATTATTTAGAGGCTTTAACAAAGTCTCTTAACTGATTTTCTAAGTCAAATTTGTTGGACGGTATTCTTGTTTTCAGTCAGCTTCAATAACTAGCTAGTTGGCTAGTTGAGAGGTTGTGATTGCTACAAATCATTCCAGAGCAGAAACCATGCTTAAATATATGACCTATTAAAGTCTAGGGGTTAATAAATGTCTTAATTTTATCTTAATTTACCATTGACGTGAATTAGTGCCACATGCAAATTTGAAGAGGCAACTTCCCCCTCCAAAAAGACACTAAGAGGACTAAAGGAGAAGATTAAAACATGCCTGTGTGTTGACTCAGTTAGAATAATATTAAATGACTAAATCATTTGGTATTTTCTTTTACAAAGGCCTAAATAATGACATTTCCAGCATAAATTGTTAGGGAAAAGGCACAAATGAGTAGCCTGTCTCCGTCTGACTGCTCTCAGCTCAATTTATTTAGCTGAGAATACAGTCTGGAAACCTGATCACATTAGTGTTCTCACAGCCACCCCGCTGGTGGCCCAATCAGCGTAGGTTAGTGAGATGACGTTAAAGTCAAGGGTGTTTCGAAATGGTGGTAGAGCGATAAAACCACTTTTGATTGATTGGCTGATTGGTTCAGCGCTGTACAACAGGTTCAAAATTCATCAGAGGTCTATGCCAAGTAGGACGATATGACTGCGAACAATTCCCAGTGGAGCGAGGCCATACCTATTCACAAAGTGAATATGGTCTGGTAACACCATGCTAACAAACTGGTGCTTTAAACGCAGGAAATTAAGTGCTTGGTGCTTTTCAGTGTCTCTGGTTCAGGTAGAGAGAGTGCTTGTATGAGTAGTAAATAAGGATGTTGCACTGACAGTCATATGTAAACAAGGGCTCCCCGACCTAACACAATGTGTGCGAGCGTTGCGAGATAACACAGTAAATCTGTAACGTTACCTCTGGTAGGCACTCCTATCCAGTTGAGATAGCGAGTCAGCTTTTTGGAGATGTAGGTCTTTCCTCTCGCAGGGAGGCCCACTGTCACGATCAGGGTGGGGCAGTTGGTCATACATACTGCAAACATAACAGAAGAAGAAAGGCTTTTATTAATGTAGTGATCAATAATAGGTGTTGTGTGGTGAAGCCTGTTGGTATTCAGTTTGCAATAGTCATCACACCTTCTCTCTACCCAAGGAATATCCAATTTTTATGTAAAAATACATATATAAAAAATATAACATCCATCCATCCATCTTCATCCGCTCATCCAGAGTCGGGTCGCGACTTATAATAAATAAATAAATAAATTAATAATAATAATAATAATACATTTCCACAAATGAATGATGTTGTAAAATTATTAAAACAGCATAAATACATTTCAATATTAACCCAAAATTGTCCCTAATGTGAGTGTCACACAGTGCTATCTAGCATGAAGTCAGAACACCATCACACCACTATTGGAACACTATACTAGGAGCAGAGGTCACACGAATATGGCGTAATAGTAGGGAAACAATCCAGAAGAACACATCTGGAGATTTGACTGAGATTCTTAACCCGTATTAACTGTTGTACAACAATATAGTTCTATTGTGTAGGGTACAGCCACGAGTATATATATATATATATATATATATATACATACACACACATACTATACTATACTATATACAGAAAGGTAACAATGCTAATCTCAAAATAAAAACGTATGTGAATGATTATACAGTGTTCACGACTGCATAGGTTTAATTGCTGCTTATCAGCAATAATTGACTTGGCATAGTTAATGTGAATAATTCACACAGTAGGCTGCAATGCATACACGCCGTAATTTGCAAATGAAAATACAAATAAATAAAGCACTTCTTACTCAGATGCTCAATATATCAAGATGAAGATCACAACCCATACGTATACTAACGTAAAAGTCACGGTTTAAATGCCTACATGGGTCTACTGGGTCATGGAACAATAGATTATGAATGGGGATGGATTGCAGTTTTCGTGATAGAGATAGCTCACGGGCTATGTTCTCGGGTTCTCGCAAACATTTGGTTATAACGACAGTCTAAGCTTATATAATTATAACCACATATATAATCGAGTTATATGCTATTTGATTCATTTGGCATCATTGTGATACGCACCCTTTCTTTGAGAAATGTGTTTTTCAGGAAGGCCATTTTTATACGGCATCCAGATTTTCTTTAGAGGATTTTGGGTTAGTTCCCTATTCGCGAAATTCGACGGCGTTTTGTCTTCCATGTCTTCGGACGGAGATGAAGAGGCCACGGCACAAGCAAGGGGCCTTTTCATCGGATGCCGTGTTGAACAAGACTGGTCTTTCATCAGCGCTGGTCTGCAACAATGATGCAAGTTGGCTCTTTCGTCGTGGCTGTAGTCACGTGTCGTGGGCTGACCCCAGGCCCACGGTAGCAGGCCTACCGTAGTTCTACAAATATATGCGCATTGTAAATATATCGAATGGTGGATATTGGTTGCAGTTAAATTATATATTAGACTATATTAAAAAATTTAGTTACATTTTTATATAACAAGGAAAAATATAAAAAATTTACATTATTTTCGACTGTTAGAGCCCGGGGTTTTATTCACCCATTAGAGCAGACTAGTCTGAAGATGTTGAAGGGTTTTACGGTTCACACAAGCCTGCCGCAACCTATTGCAAATATCAGCAGTTTTCCTGATAGATATCATAGTGCTGTATATAGATATATGAAATAATTTACAATAGTCTACCTATCTTTTACAACATACATTTTAATACGGAATAAAAGCCTTGAGTGTTTGCATAGGTTATATTTTTTATTGTATTATACAACCTAGCTATAAACCTTCTAATGTAGCCAAATGTCTTCAAACTTGGTTATGCTTTTGTAAATCTACATATGATCTACCGTTATTAATATATTACATTTAATGATTAGATTAGATAGATCAGATTGAATTATCACAATCCAAACAATAGCCTGCTATTTAGTGTTGCATTGCCCTTAAGATGGCAGTATTGTCTGTGCCCCTTTTCACATTTGACAAAAATATAGCTCCTGCATGGGGGCCGTAAATTAGGGTATTTATTGCTATAACATTACAGTCTGTTGCTGCGTAATAAACACTGCTAATTATAAATTATGCATATTTATAAGAATGCAACAGGGCCTTGACCCCGTTTTATCGAGGTGGAGATGTTCTAATGGAATAGCTAGGCTTACATGCCTCTCAAAGTCCCTACTGCTAATAGAGTAAATATAGGGTAGCCTACATTAGTACCAACATAGATGACATACTATATGTATTAGTAAGGACATGCATATTTTGAAATAGGACTAGATAATTAGGCTGAATTTTCTGTGCAGGGCCATATGGTGGCATTTGCCTCAATGGCATCCTGTAATTCCCTAGAAATGTACATATTGTATTTTAGGCTATTGTTTTTTCTTTTCTTTCTGGCAAATAAATATATAGGTGCCGTTGCCGAGACGAAAACTGTCCAATAAAATTAAATGTGCAGAATATAAGAACAGAAGAGCGCACAAAGAGAATTCACATTAATCGGATCGTAACCGTTTATTCTCCAAACCACGAACAGGAAATAGCCTACAGTTGTCTTTTAGCTGGTTCACAAGACAACAAACTGTAGGCTCCTCCTCCTAATCTGAAGATGTGATTTCTATGGACGTTTTTGTAGGGCTATATTGTTATAGGTGGTTGAGTCCTGTAAATTAACATCGACAGTAGTTTTTTATAACACGGTTCCCCCCAATGTCAATTTTGCGCACGGCTGTTTTGACTGCAAGGACAATGTGTTAATTGCATCGAATACCTCTATCACGTAGGAAACCATATCCTACTACAACAGGCAAAGCACAAGAATCAACAATAAACCAACACTATTCCATTTTGTCATCCATGCGACCATGAGAAAAATTACTGTAAACTAACACTATACAATCATTCATGCGATCATGAGAACAATTACAAGGACATTTATCTAATGCGATATAAGCCTGCGCCGTTTTTTATAGCAGGAACCCCATGCATATATACCACGTTAATTTACTTAACTGTAATAATAAATATTTGCGTAATAAATCGCATATTACAGTCCTTTGTTGTTATCTAGGGTAAAGGTCTCTCTGACCGCGCCAGCAGAACGATGTCACGTAGACTCTTGTTTACGTCTTAAACTGGCACTCCTCCTCGCTGTCTAAAGCACAATAACAGCTGGAGAATGCACATCATTAACAGATCATGCATACGAAAAATATTACAAAATAGCGTTCCTTACCTGTCCTATCCAGATTTTGCGTGTGTTTGGATCTACTAGAGCCTCTCATCATCCGCATGTGCTTCGGTATCTCTATGATGGAGCGCTATAGAGCTACTTAGTATCTGTGCGTGTGGTGCGCGTCCAAACAATCACTCACAGTGATATATAACAGCAAGTGTGCTACGGCAAATTGATGCTTTTTCTGAGACGCATGTGGACTACACACACCCACTTTCCATGACCTCGATCCGCAGGAACAGCATTTTTCTAAAAGGTTAGAGCGAGTAAGTCCATGCCCCCCTCCACGTATAGTCATAAAACGTCACTGTGACTGGTTTCAATCCTGCACGATCAGTTTGTAAAATGTTAATTTGATGCTTGTATTATTTGCGGTAGGCTACTGTAACATACTACTGTAACCTAATTGGAAGACTATTGGTAACTTCTCAAGACTAGGACCAATACATTTAATAAGTTAGAAGAAGCCTAGCAAATATAAAACATGGCCCAAGTGTCTATTAGTATGGAATAAGTCTGAACATATGCATATCCAGGCATATGCATACAATCTTAGCACTGCAGGGTTGCTATAATTTGCTTGTAGCCTACTTGTATTTATTTCTGTACCTACATGGTCCATATCTTAAGAGGTAGGCAGGGATTTTATCTACAATAGGACTACTCTTCCCCTGCCACCTGGAATACACTGCAGACAGATTTATAGATGAGAAATCAGACTTCCCTTGGTTAATTAAAATCCTGAAATAGATTTTCATGACAATACATTAATTATAATTGAATTTGTTATCATTGTTTTTAAAATAACTTAATCCATATAAACCATATTTTATATGGTTGGTATTGTTACATTTTAACAGTGGATCCCAGTGTTTTGATGTGTCAACATGCTGCGATTTTGGCCAGCCCTCTTGAAAAATAGGCTCTAATCTAAATGAGATAATCTGGTTAGATAGAGGTAAATTAAAATGAAAGTTAGAAGCATCAATATATTTCAGCATCTGTAATGACATCAGCACAGCACCTTTTATTATAGGCCTGGAGTGGAAACTACATAGGCTGATCAAATCAATTAAGTCTGGTGGAAAAGAAAGGCAGCAGGAAGCAACACATTCTCACAACACTGAAAAGATGAACAAGAAGGACCCAGCAACAGTTTACAAGGATCACGAGTGCATTCCCCACCTGAAGACCAAAGCACGTTCTCATCCTGCTACAATATCAGTCCAGATAGCGACACCACTACTTGCAGCCAAGCCTAAGGCAGCTTTGGCAATTGAGTTAATGCTAATTTAGAATTACTTTTTTTTTTATCACCTACTCCTACTGCACCTATTCCAGAACCAGAAGGACTTAGCAGAGTTTTATATAAGACACAAAACCATTATATCCCTATAAAGTTAGGCCTGGCCAGAAATAGAAATATTATAAATATGTTTCTGTATGATCTCTTAAACATGTGGGAAGAATCAATCTGGAATAGTACCTCTGGAAATGTTAAAGATGGTTTATTTCACTTGGGTCTGCGCGAATATTAACTGGAAATGATGACAGAACATGTCTCTACTGGTCAGTAATTACCCAAGAAAGTAGCTTTAGTTCCCTGTAAAGACGCAAGTAACTATGCAAAATATTGTGAAATTCCTACCACAAAAGGATTTGTGTTCTATCTTTTTTAGACAGCAAACATTTCCACACTCAGATCAAACAAATTCACATGCAGGCCAATCTAGTTCTTTGTTTGTTGTGTTGATCCATGATACTCAGTAGCAAACAACAGCTTGGAGGTCTTAAACATTAAATATGTTCTCCGCTAGGAGACATTTAAGCTGTTCGTACCCCTTTGCCTAAACACTGCAAAGGGACCAAGATCTAAAGATATAGTGACCTATCTAAACATAGTGACCTTTTCGAGTGGCACACCAAACCAAGTGTCTGTTTCACATAACTTGTAATGTTGATATTTATAGCAAGAATACAAAGCATGAAAGGCATTCCCAACCAAGAACCATAACAAAATAACTTTTACGGATTATTTATTTTAGTTGAACTTATCTTAAATATCTTATAGCCATGTGAAGGACCCGCGATGTTACATACGTACGTAATTAAAATAAATTATTGTACTGTACCTTGCATCTTTAAACCAAATGGCAAATGTGTTTCTGAAAGCGGTCTGAAACTGCTATGAAAACCCACGAGAAACCATGTCTCAAGGCAGTGTCACAACTTAATCATGTTGCACTGCAACCTTAGGCAATACCTACTAAAAAAAGCCTCAATCCAATTAGTCAGTTCTAGAGACAAACGAACCTACACTATTGAAAAATGTCCAACAGGTAGGGCTGGTTCGTGAACATTGTAGAACATGCTATTTTTTACACAAACAGAATATTATGTTCCTCAGATTAAAATAAATTGGCTAAATGTATGGGTATTGTTATTGTTACCTTTTATATATATTCTGGACACAATAAATACATAACCTGTCAATGATGCATAGTAGACAAGACTGTTTTTAAGCTTTGCTTTAATCCATGAAAGTGGAGCACTTGACAGACAACAGGACATCACAGGCCATCAAATGTGTCCACCATTCACAGTTCCACTGTAATCTAAGGACACTACAGGCAGCATGGTGGCTCAGTGGATAGCACTGTGGTCTCACAACAAGAAGGTCCTGGGTTTGAACCCTGGTTGTCCCGGCCTTTCTGAGTGGAGTTTGCATGTTCTCCCTGTGCCCATGTTGGGGTGCTCTGGTTTCCTACTATCAAAAACATGTCAGGTTCACTCTCAAGTCAGTGCCGTGTGACCAGTGACACTGCCGATGATCATGAGTTGGTCCCCAGGAGCTGCACTGTGGCTGCTCCCTTGACGAATGGGTTAAATGCAGAGGATCAACTTTGCAAAGTGTATGTGATGATAAAACTACCTTACCTTTATCATTGGTAGAAGGAATCTCTAATAAGCAACACAGTACTTTACACATACCATGTTTATTACAAATCAGTATAAATTCCTAGCGACTGCAAACACATTCGCACACAAACACGCATCCTACATTGACAAATACCATCGACACACCTACAGTAAAACACAAGACAAGCTTGCAGATTCACAGTTTTGAGGAGGAGACACTTATGATGCAATCTGTGGGTGGACACGTTGTCTTATTACCACTGTCATTGTTGTGCCCTATAGCTTGACCTCGCTACTACTACGCCCCAACTCAAGGGAAGACAGGTCCATAAACAGGTCTTTGAGAGCACCTCTCCTGCCTCCTCTGAGCATGGTGGGCTTACATCACTACATGTCCTCCACCTCTCACTGACTCTGGCAGACAGTGCCGCCACTCTTTCCACCGGTGGCAGCTGCCTTCTTGCGTCTCTTGTTGAGCAGCGGGTTGCTGGAGGTGTCTAGGTCTTTGATTTTCACCTGGTCGTAATCAACACGCATGGTTGCCAGAGCACTGGTCATCTCCTCCTGTATGACACCACAGAAGAAGACCGAGAGGATTAGTTATGTTTAAATGTTTCCACATATATCTACTCTTGTATAACACCACAGAAGAAGACCAAGAGGATTAGTTATGTATAAAATGTACCCAAATATATCTCCTCTTGTATAATACCACAGAAGAAGAGGATTACTTATGTTTGGCTTGTATACCAATATATTTGAAGCTAGTGTTACAAAAATGATTTAGTTTGAAACGCAAGAGAATGCCGCACCACCTCGGGGTTGGGTTGCTGGCATTCCTCTCTACCTCTCATCCAGTCCTGATCATCCCTACCCCTCCCCTCACAACATGCTCTTTGGTGTTGTTAATTATAAATTATAATATTTTAAGTTATAGAGGTGCATGCAACACAAACGATGACTATACCATTACGTATCCGCATATAGGAATTCGGATCATATATACCAGTGTTTCCCAACCCTCGTCCGCGGGGAACACTGTCCTGCATGTTTTAGATGTCTCCCTGCTCCAAGCAAGGCAACATCTAAAACATGCAGGGCAGTGTTCCCTGGGGACCAGGGTTGGGAAACACTGGTATATACGGTCAGTTAGCTGCAGTCAAATTATGCAAGCTGGTTAACCCTTTTACGAGATACGTAGAGAGTGTCAGTTGAGTGATATTTATGCCTCAAAAACGTGACATTTCTTAAGAGAAAAAAAGAACATTTCTGTAACCCAATAGGCAGTGTGACATATCACTACTATGGTGTGCTCTGCATGCATGTTTCAATGGAACCTATTCTGTGGCCAATATTGCTCATTGTTGGTCTAAAGGCTTTTTCCACAATCACAATGTCATTCATACATTTTCAAACATTGTCCATTCAGCTGTTTCTACAGGATACTCACTATATCCACATTTAAAATGATCGGGGAAGTATGCATTTGCCCCAATCTCCACACACTATTTACTATGAAATTAAACGAACAGAGCAAATATATTTTCTTGACCTCAAATACCAACATGAACCAAGTCTGGGGAAGAAATGTTCTTCAATGCATAAACATACGGTGGGCTATGCTGGAAATGTAGTATTGAGAAGAATGAAATAGCAGCACTCTGTTCTACTGTACAGAAGATGAACTGTGGACTAGCTTGTCTAGTGCAGACAATTGCTGGTTTCCGCCCCCATGTGGCCAAAAGTAAGAACATCATGTATATGATGTATATAATATAATGTTATTTTAGACAATCCTTAGAATTCCAATGTTCAGCATTCAGTTGCAAATATTTTGTTAATCAATTAAATTTAATTATTATAAATTAAATTAAAGTTAATCAAGTCGAAATGTCAGACCCAACTGAGGGTGCAGCATCGTAAAACTGATCAAACACAATGTCATAATGTAACCACACAATGTCAGTGTACTCCTAACCTTTACATCGTCCCACATCTCTCTGTCTTCAGTCAGGACCCGCGTGGTGTGGAGGGGGGTGGATGGAACCACCATGGACTGCTGCAGAAACAAACACACAATATATATAACACACACAACACCTGCATGCACTCAAATGTCGTGAATATCTGTCCGCATGCACATCCTAATGGTGAGTTGGTCTCAAAAATTATATTATTGTATGGCACCATCAAAAACTTACATTGATCCAAGGGTGATTCATAAATTGTGTGATTGTCATTCTCTCACTGGGATCTGTCTTTAATAGCTGATGGATCAAATCTTTGGCTGAAAATAAAGAATTAATAATGTTGAGTAATTACAAAAATAATCACATTCAGTCAAAAGCATATTAAAATAAATGCAAACATACACGTGCACAAATGCGCTCAGTCGTCTCAAAATCAAGTATTTTTGCAATCTCAGGGACATGCTGGCATATTTGCACAGAGCACAGAACTACACGATGAAGTGAGAGAGTAGCTTTGGCAGTCTATACAATAGCTATCTGAAAAGAGCTTAATTTGGCATGTCTATCTGACAGACACGCTTATGAGCAACCTTCTTGAGCCTCTGTCATAGAACATTTCAGAACAAATGTGTAATCAATGGTGCTGTTCCACTGCATGGGACCAGCTTAACTGAACTCTACTTGTTTTTGGTAATAGCAGAGCCATGGAAATAACAGAGTTAAGCCAACGGACGTTCTAATGGAGGATATTCTAGTTCCAGTAAGTGCTTGGTGGGACATTTTTATAAATATCTACAGATATATAACTTATTTTTCGGGTAATTAGTAGTCAATAAATGCACTGATTTACATTTAAAATATAATTTATAGTGTATGTTTAGTATTTAGGGAACTTCTGAGAACTATTTTGAGGCTCTGATGCTGTGAAAAAACGGTCCATTGGAGTGAAGGGAGATGACGCAACTCTCTCTTTACATGGCTCTTGGTAACAGGTACTTTGTTTTCCACTGCAGATAGAACACCTTCAATATAGATGGGTGATAATAGCAACACCTAAGTTTGAACTGCTCCTGATGTTGTGATTCTTTATTGACAGGTAGTCACGTAACCTTTTGTACATTTCTTATTTTCCTTCCATTGTTGGAATGTGCATTGGTAGCCAACAGTTAAAAGACTTCTCAGTAGCCTATCTCGTTACGTGTACTGCTGGCACTGGTTGTATGCATGTGTACAGCTGTTCCTGGATGGGTCCTACTCAATGCACAAAGTCTGCACCTAACTCAACTAGCCATGAAACGGCTTTGCAAGTTGCCATTTAATTAAAGGTGAATGATGACACTGAGGTCTCTGTAGACATTTGCAGTTGGTCCATGTTGTGTCTATGTGCAATGGCGCAGTCACAATCCTCTCTGACCATTCAGTAGTCTGCAGTCATATTTCACCTTTTGGTATCTTGCTCAGAACCTCGACAGAGGTGATACCAAAATAAAGTACTACGTTCCAAGTACTATTCACAACGTTTGCCTGATGGAAAAGCAAAAACCAGTAGAGTCGAGCGAAGTCGAGCCTGTGGCGTGGAAAAGCGTTATTACACGGATTGTTAATTACGCGGGATCTTCTCACCTTCCTGTGACACCTCAGCCCATTCTGGGTTAGGGAACTCGTACTGGCCCATTCTGATCCTCTTCTTCATACCAGGGGAGATGGCCTGGCCTGTGTTGGAGTAAAACGGGGGGAACCCACACAAGCTGCAGGAAGGGTTGGCGGCACAATTGAGTAATTACAATAATTACACAAAATCTAAATTTTTAAGTAGAGATTTAAGATACACACTGTTGGTAAAATGTTCCAAACTCAACACAATGGTGCTTTTGTTACATAGTGCTAAGGAATGCAGAAGTGTTGCATATTTACAGGAACTTCATTTTTATGAAAAAGTACTTTGGCTGGGCAAAGTAATAATTTATTCATCAATTAAAGGTAAAGTAAGTAATTCTCGAGAATGCTTGCTAGCTTCAAACTTAAATAAAAACAAAAACACATCTCCCTTCAATGCTAAGGTATTGTTATTATCAGCGGTGTTTGCCACTTTGTTTGTGTTCATTATGGAGCAAGGACCGTGTAAAAGTATCAGATTCTTTTTTCAGCACGTACAGAGGATGAGATATTTAGTGAATTTTAGTGTATTCGCTTGCACTAGCTTTTATACCTTTAATTTATTAACTTAAGGTACATTATAACTAAAGTAACAACACCTTTCCGCATCTATATCAACAACTCTATATAGTATATCGTCACATTTTACTCAACACCCTCCAAACACACACACAAACACATGCATGCGTACACACACACACACACACACACACACACTCACACACTCATACATATTTGTATAAATATATGCTTTGTGTACTCACAGGATATACATGATAACGCCCAGAGACCACATGTCGCACGACTTGTCATATTTCTCTGGGCCCAACACCTCAGGAGCTAAGAACACACACACACACACACACACATGCGCACGCACACACACACGCACGCACACACAAGCACACACACGCACAGAAATAAATGTAGCAAATGGATCTCAACACAAACACTTCTGGAATATTCTAGATTGAATATTCTAGCTCAAAACGACAGAAATAGATTTAAATAAATACACGAATAAATAAAAAAACAGCGAATAATCATGTAATTTCACTGTAAAGAGTCATGCAGTAATGCATAGTAATAACTTACCCACATAGTATGGTGTGTAGCATGGTGTCTGAAGCGGGTTGTGAAGGGTGGTCTCTTTAGCAAAGCCAAAATCTGTCAGTTTGAGGACTGCGTTTCTTTCTTTGTTGGTGTAAAGCAGATTCTCTGGCTGAGGAAAATTACCATCGGCATTAAATAACTGAACAGAGAATTGTTCATCACATTATTCAGAGGAACCTGTCTTTATTTGTCAATTTTATCTGGCTTTATCTGGATATATTTGGTGTTTTGAGCTGTTGCTATTCAGCTCATGCATGTTCGCGTTAGAAAGACAGAGATAGAGTGTTGTGTGTATTTGTATTTGTGTGTATCTTTACAAAGAGCACAGACTGACACCGAGATTAAGAGACACAATTTTATTGTGTTTAATAAACACATCTGATCAGATCAGGCCATGCTCACCTTAATATCTCTGTGTGCGATGGTCATGTTGTGGAGATACTGAATGGCTGTGCCGATGTCGCTCATGATCTCCGATCCCTCTAGGAGGGGAGAACAGACAGAAAAGTGAATTAGTGAAGATAAGGCTGTATCATGATTTCAATGTATGTAAACAGTAAGAAACAGAATCAACCTGCATCGCACTGATAGAACATTTGCTACAACTGATCTACAGTATATATTAATAAAACCTCCATGGGTACTGACCTTTCTCAGTGAAGGCCTGATCTCCTCTTGCCTGAATACGACTGAAAAGTTCTCCACCCTCCATGCTGGGCAGACAAGAGGCACATTTGACTGAATATATGGTATATACTGTATATTGAATTAGAAGTGCTGCTCTTCATTTAAAATGCAACCAAAACCTCCCAAAAATATATTTTAGTTGGAACTTCCTATTGGGTCAGAGTGTCTAAAGGCCCCCCTCTAAAGCCCCCTGCAGTGCAGTAAACACAATGAATATATCCCTCACACTCCTCAGAGTAGAAGAAGTAACGACAAAGTCACGTAGGCTTACAATATACAGTTTAAGAGCACAAACAGCCTTTTCATTTTTTGTCTGCATGGCTTTCAACACAGGCTGCAAAGACCATGTTCCTTAGATGGTAGGGTGCGGTCCATTGTAAGCAGTGGCTGTCCCAGCAGCTCCAGCGACCCGAGTCTGGATAAGCGGATGAAGATGGATGGATGGACTTCCCTTGCATTCCGCTAGTTTACCATTCTGTGTGTGTGTTAAAAAAAATAAGCTAGTCCCAAGTACCAGATCATTTAAACAACATATACAACATCGCTCACAGGACAACAATGCCCTTGGCTTCGCAATGCGTTTCAATGTGTGTGGCGGAGCTTCTGAGCGAGTTTGTAGATAGCAAGCATTCTTGAGAATTACTAACCCTTCCTTCAACGCATGGTTTGGTTGCTCTTTACAGTAATAACCCCCCCCCCCATCTTAGACGGTTTTCAAAACATTTCTCACTTCTCTGCACTACAGTTATTATGCAGGCTAAGTAAGTGTGTATAACGTTGTAGGGTGTGCTTTATTGTGGTTTAGAAGAGTCATGGGTAGGTAAACAGGAAAGTGTGTTTGTTTATGCAAACTATACAGTATCTTATGTCTATTATAGCTAGCATACTTCGCTCCACTAACACAGGAAGGCAGCGAGAGCAGTGAGCGGTTACGGTTACTGAAAGCACACACACACACACGCATGCACACACACGCACACACACACACACACCAACACGCACACGCACACACACACACACACACACACACAAATGCTTAGTCACAGCACTGTAATGCAACCAGTTTATTAAACAAAATATGAAGTGATAATAATGGCTAATCTATTCGTCAATGTTGACATAATGTGTGATTTCTCTGCTTGTGCTGTTTTTCTAAATAAACTATGAAGTGATAATAATGCTAATATATTGGTCATTGGGTAATTCAATTTGAAATATGAAATTCTTTTTTCCACATGATTCTCCTGATTAAAATGCAACACAATTTTATAGCCCACACGGACAACATAAAACATATTTTCCATGCCGAGAAAACGATAGTTGAGAGTAAATCTAAATAGAAAATAGGGATTCAGTCAATACAGGAATCTTTAACTGCATCAATATTCGCCTACTTGACAGAAAAGTTGCACAACAACAAACTATGTAACTCAGTGACAAAGTCTGATGTTAAATTTATACAGAGGACTTTGTTGAGAAACTTACCATCACAACTCTGGCTGTTTTCAGGTATTATTCTATTAGATATGTAGGCTATTGTTAGTGCTTATAATAAAATGTAAGGATGCCCCCTGGGCGCCTCCCTAGGGAGGTGTTCCAGGCACGTCCAGCTGGGAGGAGGCTTCGAGGAAGACCCAGGACTGGTGGAGAGATTATAGCTCCACACTGGCATGGGAACGTCTCAAGATCCCCCAGTCAGAGCTTGCTAATGTGGCTTGAGAAAGGGAAGTTTGGGGTTCCTTGCTGGAGCTGCTGCCCCCGCGACCCGACTCCGAATAAGCGGGTGAAGATGGATGGATGGATGGATGAATTTAGTAAAAAAACTAGGCTACTGCACTAGCGTCACACCGGAATGACATCTACAGACCTCGTAAGTGACAATGCTGACAGTCAATGAAAATCTACTTCTCAATTTCGGGAAGCATGCCAAGCTTAAAGGCGCCCATGCATCAGACGTTAAGCACAGAGTTGCTTATGTGACGTAGTACAAATGGACGGAAGAGGCTGAGACTACATGCACAGTATGAGTTGAGCCGAGCTCAAGCCTCAGGACAGATGTAAAACAAGCATGTAAATGACTGGATCCTACCACTCCATGACGATGAGGAGACATTTCTTCCCATGGTGCATGTTCTCATAGAGGCTGAGAATGCGAACAACATAAGGACCGCCTGACACCCTCCAGTGAAGCTCCACCTCTCTTCTGGCCTTGGGACTATCGTACAGAATCTGCAAGTGTGTGTGTTGGGGAAAAGAGGAGGGGGAGAGAGAGAAAGGGAGAAATGATCAAACTATTCTGTTTGTATTAATCAACTATTTAAACAGTGTTTTGAAATATGAGGTGCTTCTATTAATCTAAACCAGATTTTTGGTTCACTACATATTTTGTTTTATTTTGACACGTTTCCATGTAAAGCGTAATATACATTACATGTTTATGCTATACAAATAAAGACATATAGAATATATACAGTACAGGCCAAAAGTTTGGACACACCTTCTCATTCAATGCGTTTTCTTTATTTTCATGACTGTTTACATTGT
>JAODTR010003995.1:0-12373 GCA_025399935.1 Amblyopsis rosae | reverse complement strand
TGTATATATATATATATAGATATATATATAGATATATATATATATATATATAGATTACCTATGTCTAGAGTATGCCAGTATAGGGTGAGGGGGTCCCTTTTAAGGGCAATCCAATCCCTGGCTGCTCCCTTGCAGCCAAGTGTGAAGCGGCTGGGATGAGGATTAGCACCGCTATATCTGAGGCCATGGTTCTCAGCAGGAAACCGAGGGAGTGCCTACTCGGGGTAAGGACTCATTCCATACCCGAAGTGAAGAAGTTTAAGAACCTTATTCGCAAGTGAGGGGACTATGGAACGGTAGATTGGCCGGAGAATTGGAGGAGTGGAAGCGGTAATGCAATCGCTCTACCACACCTTTATGACGAAAATAGCTGAGCCGGAAGGCAAAGCTCTCGATCCTCCGGGCAATTTTTGTTCCTACCCTCACCTATGGTCATGAAGGGTGGATCATGACCGAAAGAACAAGATCACGGGTACAAGCGGCCGAAATGGGTTTTCTCAGAGGGGTGGCGGGCGTCTCCTCTAGAGATAGGGTGAGAAGCTTGGCTATCCGTGAGGAACTCGGAGTAGAGCCGCTCCCCTCCTTTGCGTCGAAAGGAGCTAGTGGAGGTGGTTCGGGCATCTGGTAAGGATGCCCCCTGGGAGCCTCCCTGGGAGGTGTTCCAGGAACGTCCAGCTGGGAGGAGGCCTCGGGGAAGACCCAGGACTAGGGGAGAGATTATATCTCCACACTGGCCTGGGAACGTCTCGAAATCCACCAGTCAGAGCTGGGTAATGTGGCTGAGGAAAGGGAGGTTTTGGGTCCCCTGCTGGAGCTGCTGCCCCCGCGACCCGACTCTGGATAAGCGGATGAAGATGGATGGATGGATGGTATTTGTCTGTACCCAAACTCTTTTCTTCCATTTTAGTATGAACATGAACAAATCTCAAGGCTACCATAAAGCAAAGGCCAACGCCCACTGAAGGCGTTGACGTGCGTCAAGAGACGCCAGAGTTTTAGAACTAGTTAGAGCAGCGCCTGATGCGTGTCGACACCAAGGTTTAGAACGCGGTTGAATTTCTTCGGTGTCAAGCCATTACCATGCATAAAATATCTGCAGGTTTCTGAGCTCCTCTGTCAATTTATCTTTACCTTTTGAACGTTGCATTCCTTGACGCACCGCAGAACGACACTGCCAGTGGGCGGCGGCCTTAAGATATGGTATTGTAAATTTCATTCTAGTACCAAATATTACATTATTTTTTTAACAAATTATGTAATATATATATAATAAAGTTCAACCAGTATAAGTTTCACCATAGTACCCTTTTTAAAAATACAATGTATCATAATTATAAAAGAAATCCATATTACGCAAATATTATCCCTTAAACCACTCATAACTCCACACAAAAACAAAGCTAGATGTATGCTAGTGTAATGGTCTATTCTGTTTGTTGGTGCGTGCATGTACAGTATTTTCACATGCACGTAGCCTGGCTTGTGGTGTGTGGGTTTGTGTTGTAGGGCTTACATGGCAGTATATCTTTGTATCTGTTCTTCTTGACATTCTCCTCCCGCTCTCCTATGCTGGTGGGGTAGATCTTCTCTGTCCGGTATTTGGTTGACAACCGCCGTAGCCTCTGGAATAAGGTCAGAGACAAAACAAAGACGTGACGTCGTCCCACACTTCAAAGTGCAAATTATACACATCACACAGTATAAGTATGCCCCCACCCACCCTCATCAGCTGCTTCATAGCAAAACAGTGTGCAGAAAACCCCTGGCCGTGTGTGACAGTAACAGACATTAATGAAGACAAGTAAACAGGGCAATTACTATTTTGCCCTGTTACACCATGACTCCTGTCATGGTAAATATTGGTAGACATGAGCTGACCCTGACCCACAACATTGATTACCTATAGCTCTACCATTGGAAAAGAAATCCCATTAAAAATGGAAGAGGCAATGCTGCACACAAGCACTTTGACCAGCTATGTATGCCGTGCTATACAGAATGAATCCCCACACCTACACACCAAGCAAGGTGTTAGAGGAAATCTTTGCCTATATTCTATACAGACAGGACGTATTGAAACGTCTGCATCTATGCCTGTATGCTAGTATTTGTTTTGTGGGTTGGTACAACAATCCAGTTGAAATGTTGTCTTTGCTGCTGTAGCAAAATGATTAACAAAGTTGTGCTTTACCATTTTAGAGGCACCAGCCAAAATATATGAACTTTAACTTTAAAAGCGGGACAAACATCCCAGAAGGGTCAACTTTGTCCAGTGACATGTTCCACCATGCATGGCTACAATATAAACTGTGGTTCATTCTGCTGTGCCTCCTATAACAGAACATTTATCTGCATCCCGTTAAGCTCATCTGCCTCTGCTCCACCAGCAGCCCCCGCCCTCAGAAAGTCGACGTGGGCGTTTGGGGCTGATGGGAGTCCTGTCTGTGTGAAAGATAGCTCCGCCTCTTCCCCAAATTGATCTGTCCCTCTCTCCCTCGAGGCTACCCTGGGGTCCTCTAAGTCAGAATACTATACAGTATACTACATACCGTACTGTAGAAAAGTATCCTCTCACAATGCTTGCCTTGACTACAGCACTGATGCTATAATGAAATGTTACTGTCAAAATATATTATATACAAGACTGAAACAAGACTATTTGCCTTGTCCTGCTCACCCACAGGGCCTTGGGCCATGAACTATGTGATAATATAAATGAATAACAATAAAAAATGACACTCATTATGGGTTTACGTTTGGTGAGGACGGTAAATGTTTAGACAATTTCCTACTGACAGGATACAGTAGATCTCAACAGCAGACTGTTTTCCAGTAACACACACACACACTGCACAGACATACTAGAGACATAATGGGCTTTACAGGCTGTCTGTAAACTAGAAGCAGACCAAAACAAAGACAAATTGAGTTTGAAAACAGGGGAAAAAGAGGGCGTGAGAAGGAAAGAGGCCGCGTGTGTGTGTGTGCACGCGCATGTGGTAATAGTATTAAGAGCAACTCTGCTCTCATGTGAATTAAATTTCCGTCAGAGGCCTGCTTCTGTGCCGAGCCTGAGCCCTGAAACAAACACACACACACAACAAAATGAAAGATTGTTTTAAAGTTCCTTGGAAATAATGATATGGGAAAGTGTGCGGCCTCTTAAAGCGGGGGCATTCACAACAAAGCCTCTACGTAGAGAAGAGCACCACTGAGTGAACCCGGACAGTGAAAACTGTCTATCCTGCATAGCCTACTCCTGTTGATCAGCTGTCATTTTAAATAAAAGCTGTGAACACATCAGTCAGCTCAGCAGTCCACCAACCTGGGACAAATGGGGTGCTCAACGGAATTTGCGACACATGCAATGCCAGCACCACAATTCAAATCATCAGTAGTAGCACTCAAACTAGCCTCAGCCTCTTTTGTCCATTAGCACCACATAACATAAGCGACACTGTGCTGAACGTCTGTTACATAGTGTAAGCTTAGTAGCATTTCCAGGAAGTGGTACAATTTTCATTGGCTGTATCTGAAATTCCAGTGCAACGCTAGCGTATTGCTTTATTTACTTATTTCAGTTTTCCACGTTCTTTTGAATCAGTAACCATAGCCGGTTTATTTTACATGTCCACAAGACCTGCACTCGTACTATTATGCTGACCTGATTTTTTAGATTTACTCATTTCAGCAGTAAACCGTAACTATACCCGTAACAGATTTACAAGACCTGCATGCAGTCAGAGTACCGTAGTGTGTTACATTTCTCAACATATTCCTCTGTATGCATTTTTAAGTCCAGCTTTGGCAATGAGTTATGCAATTGGTTGTTGTGCTCTGCAAATCAATGAAAATACCTGTTAAGTAGGCGGATCTTGGCGCAGTTAGCCAGAGCTGTGTGCACTCAAACTCAGGTTTAAATACACAATAAAAATATACTTTTATCAAATTGTATAAGCCCTCCAATTGGTTAATACAGGTATTATAGCTAGCTAAAGCATGCTTTACTATGTCATTACCTACAAAGGCCACAAAACTATTCAAAGCTTCTTTTCCATTACAAATGCTCCCGGTGGTTGGTCGCGCCTTGCGTGGCAGCAATCACCACCGGTGTGTGAATGGGAGAAGGTGAGGCAATACTGGACAGCGCTTTGAGCGGCCGGAAGGTCAGAAATATGCTGTATAAATGCAAATAGCAACAAACAAAGTGGCGAACACAGCTCATGTCAAAAATCCATAGTACTGCGCTTTGCTTCACAATGAGTTTCAATGTGTGCAGAGGAAAATTGTTTCCATTTGAGCTCGAAGTTAGCAAGAGTTCTCGAGAATGACTAACCCTGCTTTTAAAGTGTACTTTGGACCTGATTTGGACCTGACTCGACTAATAGTTTAACTCTAGAAAATGACTCTTCCCCCAAAAAAGCTAGAATGAATGAATGAATGAAAGAAAAGGAATGAATGAATAAAAAGGAATTAATTAGATAAAGCTTTCTTCCTCCATTGTTTCTATTCCACTTCCATGGCTTCTCTTTCTTACACTCCATGGTGGTTCCTCTCACCCTCTGTCAGAGGAACTAACAGAGGAAGTGTGACTGAGCTGGCCAGTTTCCTGTATGGGCTCGACTCCCAACAGACACACACGCACACAGGGCGTTGCCTCCTAAAGTCCAGTACCAACTTCACAGACCCCCCCCTCAGGGCACAAGCCCAGATGGCTGAGTCACACTGTCCATAACATGGGCATTATGAACACAAACGTCCACTCATCAGATGCCACAGCAGTTACTGGGCACGGGAAATTGAGGCCAATGCAAAAGAATAGAGAGGGGTTGGAGGAAAGCGAGAGGGAGAACAGGGGTGAACCAGCCAAGCAGGAACAGCAGGAGACATTCACAGAGAAAGAGGGCTCTAGAGAGCCAGCAAAAATAGACTGATACACATGAATGACAGCGGGTCCAGCATAGTTCTTTCATCTCCTGGCTGAAGAAATGTGCACCGCTGTACTTCCCTGGCACGCTGAATTATACAGACACGCGCGCACACACACAACAACACGCATAAACACACACACAAAGGGTGAGAACCAATTGGCTGAAAACAAGCCCTTCTGGTTGTTGTCGATGGGGGGAAACAAACTGGTTAGGAAGTGTGTGTGCGTGGGAAGAGGAGATGAAATGTTGGTAGCAGAGATGCTGTGCCCACACACACGGTCACCTTGAAACGGGCCCAGGCTCCACGACACATCGTAAAATAGGTCACCACCACGCACAATGGTTTTAGCATCAGCTATCTCTTGCACTACAAGACAGTGCAGAAGATGCACGTCGGCTACACACAGCACAGACGTTAACGGGGCTTCCCCTCCGGCGTTGTTGTCTCAAGCGCTAGGCCCCTGCCAAGTGTCCTCAACCCGAGAGTTCGTTCTTCAATGACCAGTCCGTTAACCTACTGGACCCCAAGCAATTTCTGGGCATCCCGTCAAATGTTTTCCTACGGTGGGCTCATTTTTCACTCCACCTGTAAATCCCCACCTCTACCTTTAACACACACACACACACACAGTTTGTGAATGTGAGGCAAATAGTTTAATTGCTAGCCATAATGTTAATTATGGCTAGCAACATTAGCTTGCTGTAGTGCCAGCGATCCTTTGCGTTGCACTGTGTAGAAAAAGGTGTGAACATTTATTTCTACCTGCACTACTTTACTTAGGTTAATAGGAAATCACATACATATCTAGCTACATGTGGCCTGGCACCTGGCGCGGTCAAGCTCGCAGGAAGCACCTGGGGTCATCTGAGTGTGCCCTCTGCTGCCAAAAGACACAGACAAGATAGATACCCTCACATGCATTTAGCACTGACGCAGGAAGAGGCTCAAAGCGCAATTGCATTCAGATGGCTATTTGCATAATGTACAGTAGTGTCTAATACCACACACACACACACCTAGATGCTTACCCTGCCTGCACACCTATGCAGCCTTAGCAGAGAGACTAGTGTTCTCACCAGAGCCTCCAAATGCTAAATATAGAGCAGTAAGTAGCTTCCCCACACAGGGACCAAAAAAGAAAGACAAGACAGAATGAATGAAAGACCAAAAAAAGAAAGTGGGAGATGAGACACAGAAATAGCAAAGGAGATGGATGGATCACTCAGACCCCTGTGGAAACTTCTGCTGGTTTTTAAAAGCACAGAGCCCTCAGACCTATTTTGGGCTGCGGTGAGTCCATCCCTCAGCCAGACAACGCAGGATCAATCTCCTGTTGACAGGGAGCGCATACGGTGCAGAAAAACCTCCTCCGTTGCTGACCCAGAGTTCCACTAAGCCAGAACAACCTCCCTGTGCAGGAAAACACTACCTACAATATCAAATGACTCCCACTGTCCACCTTCATGTTAGGCACACCTGTGTAAAAATGCTACTCCACCCATTCCATATTGACGTACGCTAACGTGTGCACATGTAAAGAGATGCTCAGCTTGTGCTACAGTACAAGTCCTCTCTGAATACACACTTACTGTATCATGAGGCCATGTGCTCATGCACACCCACACACACACACATCTACACACAGAGCGCAAGATACTCATAGCAGCCTAACTTCTCGTGTGTGAGAGCATTAGCAGCTACTGTCACCAGTACAGAAGGTCGCCACGTTTAACATGCACGTTTCTTAATTGCACTAATATTTCACAACTCAAAACAAATGTAATAAATGCAACAAAAAGTGTCCACTGAAGCCAAACTCCCAGACAAGTAGACACAGGTGTTTTCATGCTTCTCCTTGGAGTGTGCAAGTCTCCCGGAGAGGATGCGCAGTAGCGTTTACCTATGGGTGGGTGTGTGTGTTGACAATCGATCTGTAGAAATGGGGCAGGCAGGTTTCTGTGTATTTTGTGTGTGTGTATTTGTGTCTCATTACAAAGTTGTATACCACAGTTAAAGACACAGTTGCTTACTAATTAAATATGGTGCAATACAGTCTAAAGGTCATCATGAACACGGGTTCATTCCAGTTCATTTTCATGCCACTGATACAAAAATATGTGTGGTGCTAGAAAGTCAAAACACCCCGTCTCCTTCATAGGAATAGATCAGAACAGTCTCTTAAAAAGGTATGTCATTTTGCTATGCGGCTACATACTGGCATAGAGGCTAGAGGGGTCATGTCACCCACTGTTGTTCTTCTGTCTATTAGTTTTCTATTCCATTTTTCCTGAGATTGGTTTCCCCTGTCCCAGTCTGTGTTCTACTCTGTTGAACTGTCCATTAGCTGGCTTTACATGTAGACACATCTGTTTACATGGGATGTCATCTAATACGGTGTGTTTACATACACCATCACAAAATTATGTAGTTAGGCTAGGTAATGTAAGTGGTCCAGCTAGCAAAGAGGCTAAAACCGGCTAGCCTCTGTAGTAGGCACGTCTGACAGACTGGATAGTTTGAAGGTGGAGAAATGTACAGCTCCAGATGAAGTCACCGTACCTCCCATTTCCTTATTTATGCGTGTCGCACTAGTTTTGTCTGGACCTTGTACAGTGGCTGTGCAGAACACTGCCTTGTGTAACAATCAATGTGTCATTCAACACGACATTTGTGTCATCACAAAACAGTGATGCATTTGCAGAAGAACGCAACAAGGAAGTAATCGGTTAAACAGTTTACATGGTGGTAACATCTTTCAGTTTGATATGTGGAACGGTTTAATACCTCTGTTTTCCAAGATTACATTTCAATTAGGTTGGGACTTTCAGTTACGGTGGAGGTGTACATCTGGAGCATTTAGGATTATTAGGGTCCATGTAAAACTTAGCTACTGTAACCTTTCCTGCCTAATGCTTCAGAGTGAATTGTGTTATGGTCTGTCCAATGGCCTGTTTTTCCTGTCTTGGACCTGTATTTTTAAAAACAGTGCTTCCTTGTCATTGATTGTCTATTGTACATACTGTGGGTTGTGTGCATGTTGTGTGTTGGATTAAAACGTTATTATTGCCTGGATGCTGCCTATGTGTCGTGCAAGATTGGGTCCTACTCTTCTTCCAGAACTTAGATCACAGGTTGCAGGTCCAGCAACAGTGCTTAAGACATTTAAAATAATTCTGGATGGATTCTGTGAAGGTGAATTAATCAAAATGTACATAATAACCTCATACCGTCAGACCATAGATACAAGTGATACAAGACGTAAGGGCACTGCCATTACAAACCCACTGACTTTGAAAACTCCAAACCAATATTGAGGGGGAGTGGAGTTTAGGCACAGCTTATGTGGTTAGCCACATAATAGATATGTACAGGAAGCATGCATTGTGGCTCTTTCTGCTAGCAGTACGGATAATTACTCCAATAAATATAAAACGTGAACACTCATAAAGACATCTGTGTGGCATCTGAATTGTCTTAGCTTTAATTAAAATTTTTTTTACAATTCTTACTTTTAGAAGAAAAAAAGAACATTAGACCAGATTACCCAACCGGAACAAATGACCCAAACCTGTCTGTTCTAATTGCAAAAACATACTGTGCCAATATCACAGATGTTTTGCAGAAACGGAACTACCCATGGCATGTTTACAGTACACATAAACCAAAACTTTTTTTTAAGTTCTAAATGCTTCTCATAAAGTTTCATTCCAATAAAATACATAATAAATATGTAAGTGGTTTCTGTTGGGCAATATTCAGTGTGTCAATAGGGGAAGTGGATGTGCTTTAACTCACAGAGACCTCACCTTTGCCTCTTTCCATTTCCTGTACTCAAAATGACAAAAAGCCCCCAGAACTTTACGTGGCACACCCACCTTTCGAGCTCTAAGTTTCTGGGTTTCTCACATTTCTCAATAATAATAATAATACACAATATAAAGATCTGTGCATTTCTGGTGGTGTTTTGCATATTCAACCAGTTGTATGGTGCCTAAAGCCAAGGCTGGTATTGGCACAGTAGTCGAACACCCGCTGGTTTTGGTCACTAAATTAATGTTCTAAACGTTGTATACTAAGGACTGTAGTGATGCTGAAACATCTCAAAAAGCACATCATAAAATCCACATACAGCTGTGGACAACTATACAAGGGGCCATATCATTTATGCCTTACCTTGCTAGAGCACTGTAATTATGTCTATAAAACTCATCCTATATATAGAATACAATAGGCAGCTAAATTATTCATGTCGTGTCAGGGTGGCTTAGTGGCAAAGAAACATGTTAAATTGCTTGCAATACTGTGATTCACGTACATCCGTGGCTGGACTCTAGCAGAGAAACAAATACAAATATATAAAATAAATAAAAGCGCCAAAAAAATTAATTAAGCATGTTTGTTTATTCATTTCTAAATAATTAAGACATTTGTTTAAGTTCTAAATCCAGTACCTGCTTGAAGACTAAAATCCCCTTGCAAACATTCCTTGTGAGAAATACTGATTTATAACACAACATGAGGATGAATGAACTATCAAGTCTACATAGCTTAATAACAAGTGAAAGCAGCCCAGGATGCAAGCTGTGGCACAGGCTACAAACACAACACCCCCACAGTAACAGCTTCAAAACAGACAAAATCGTATTGATACCACCTGTTTACTGGTTAGCCATGTTCAGTAATACGATCCCAATAATGATCGATCCTATGACACACATAGCCTGCACTTCTACATTTGTCATTGGCACATACACACTACAGTGCCTCTCATCATCAACTGCAACTGGGCAGGCCAAGCAATCAGCCTCTCTCTCTCACACACACACACACACACACACACACACAGTTTTATTGTACATAGAGAGGAACAGAATGTAGACATCCATACTCATGAGCAACTCTAAACTATTCATGTCTGGGTTAGAGGGGGCTGTTAGTGCAAGTGTGCTCAACGTTTTGCAGCCAGAACAAAATGTTGTGAAACGGGTCAAGAATGTTGCAAGCTCCAGCAAGTAGATTGTATGAAGCAGAAAGGGAGTGTTGCATGCTCAATGTGAGACTGTGGGGTAATAGAGGATATGTAAAGGCAATACACCCCAAATGTTACAAATGTTCTGCAGATCAAAATAGTTTGCCCCTGGCACAGAATAACAGTCAGCTCAGTGAAATGAAGACATAAAGCTTGCCAAGAAGTAATTTACATGCTAACTTTTAGCCCAGTTAAACACATAATATGTGCTATTCTGGTTAAACAACATTTTATTGCATGAATGTGTCCAGTAGAAATACAAGATGTTGACACGACATGTTCTATAGCAGGTCAACCCTAAACGTAGCCCTGACACAACTGGTCTACCACTGAGGTTCTAGTTGTAACAGAGTTTTGCAAGGTGTATTGAGTAGGCTATTACAAGGTACACCGGTGGTTACAAGGTACATGTAGCAAATAGCATGTCATGGGGATGGTGAAAATACTGGTAAAACCCCAAAGAATACAACTCCAGTGTAGATTTGGCAATAATTAATTGTCGTAGCTCAAGATGCAAAATATAAAGCTGTCTTTAGCTACCGTACACACCATGGTGTTTAGTGCCGTCCATTGTCATTGGTTAAAGATACTGATGTCGTGCTTAATTTGTACCTTTCCAATCACTTGCAATTTAACTCATTCTGTCACCCTGTGTAGCCTACTATAATCGCAATGCTAGCACTGCCCTTGAATTGTTTCAGTGTATAATTTGCGTTTATGTATTGTTTTCTTTGTTGGGCCATATTGTGCTATTCAGTTATAACAATACATTATTCCATTGCGTATCATGCACAATTTCGGCGGGGGAGCAATTATGGCGCGGCATCGGCTCTCGGATCTTTGAGAGACAATGCTAGGCCGCGACGTAAGCCTGGAAATGCGAGTGAGAGGAAGAAGGAATGCGAAAGGGAGCCCTGCTACCTACGCCTGGCCTTGTGGAGCCCACACAGAACACAGAGGATGGACTAGGGCGGTCTGCCATGGGAACGAATGGGCCTGGGTTGTAGGGAAATACATTATTATGAATGTGAGCAGGGTTTTATAGTAAACATGGGAATAGAGCGAACGAGGAAGCAACGAGAAAGGAGGAATAGCGTCCAGTGTTTTAGGGGGCTAATTTCTGACCCACCATAAAGTCGCTGCCGAAGTTGTCCTCTCCCTTATCGTCCCCTTCTCGCATGGCGCTCACCCTCTGGATAAACTTTATCAGGATGCTGGGTTGGTCCATCCTTCAGTTCCCGGGTTTGTCCCGTGGCTTTCCCACGGTGCCTTTCTTAAAAAAGACCTAACCCCGAAGTAACGAGGGTGAACAAAAATACACGAAACTGGAAACGGAGGGGTAGAATAAATACATAAGAGTCGCTAGTCTTCACAGATAATCATCGTTTCAACACCTTTTTTATCGCCCCATGGTTTTCCCTTTTTCTTCTTGCTTCTCCTGTGCGGTTTTCAGAACATAAACCCCGAGAAACGCAGGGGTCCGTTTACTTGTCGGGAAATAAATTCACGAACGTGGTCACTGCGTAATATATATGCTTGGTTCTGTCGTTGACGGAATAACAAAAAAAGACAAAACCATAGTCTAGTGAATCTACCTACCCCTCCCTGTCGCTCCCTGTTGCCACATTCACACAGCCACTCGTTATTCGCTACTGGGGAACATCCGGACTGTGGTCAGGGCCGCTTAGAAATGTTCCCGCCCTTTTCTGAAAACATCTCATCTTGATTGGATAACTGCTACCTATATCATAATTTCATTGGTTTGTGTGGCCGTCGAGTTAAACGATATAGGTGCAGATTGGACAGTCACGACGTCAATCATTTGATCAAAATGTTTAGGCGTCTAGTGAGAATATATTCACCAAATAGTCTGGGCCTACTGCAAACATGTAATGTAGTAGGCTAGTGGTGATAAATATATAATAGGCTAAACCATTGCAGTCCTGCTTGTACAGACTGTATCGATTGATGTACAGTATGCTATATAGCTATGTAAAATAACTTTATTCTCAGCAACACTGAACAATCACACATGAACTAATACACCTTTTGTTGTATTCCATCATTTATTTGATCATACATCAGATAAATACTGTAGAAAGTAAAGTGAGCGAGGGATGCTCATTATGTGGAGGTGAAGCAGCAGCATACAGATTCATAGGTTTGATATTCAATCTGGAGTGAGGTCGATAAAAATAGAAATATAACAATGTAGATGCATCAAGACTAGTGGTATGGCACTAGTGAGGTGACTAAAAAACTTTAACAGAACATTGTAGGCTACAATGCAATGTGACAATAGCTAGTTGACTTAAAGCTATAAGTGATTTTACTGTCAATTCACAATAGGCTATATCTCATTGGTCTGCTGGTTGCCTGTTCTTTGTGCTGGATAAAATCTGATGTTTGTAG
>JAODTR010003994.1:0-12373 GCA_025399935.1 Amblyopsis rosae | reverse complement strand
GATTCCGCCGAACTTTGTGCTGTAGTAGGCTCAGCGTGTGTTGTGTATAGATAGTATAGTCACGCGTTTGGCCGTGCAGTGCACAGTATACTACAATAGTTCCATAGCACCCCCAGTATTTAGTCAAGCACCCCCACAGCACCCCCAATTAAATTCTGCTGGCGCCGCCAATGGCAAACACCACGGTCTGTGCAGTGTGGTCTCCATGGCTATGTAGAATGGCTTATTCAGAACAAACCTAAAAAGAGGAAGGAATCTCAGTGGTTGGAATGGTGGTGGTGGTGGAAAGGCATTTCATCTGACTCTGAAGAAATCCGTTTTCCAACTTAAAAACTGTTTCATAATTCAACTGAATATATGGACAAAATATTAAATCTAGAATGAATTAAAATGTCCTGTTCCCCAAATTGCTACGAATTGAATACGATAACTCTGCATTCAAAGCCTTTTTTCAATATCATAGATGCTTAGAATTGCAGCATTAAGCAAGACAATAAATCTGTAAATGGTTTAAACATATATTAATATAGATAAAATAGTATTATGTATGGCAGAATGTATTGACTTAAACTGGCTAAGTGGTAAAAGTCATAGCATAACGTTTTGTGTGATGGACATGTGTAACATCATCCCCCTTAGTATGCCCAAACTCTTGACACTCTTCAAGGTCCAAAGGCCTGTCTTCATAGGTTCTGTTCTCACCCATGGTCCTCCTCTCCAACAGCCTGCCAGTATGGAGGAAGGTGTAAAAACACAACACCAAAAATAGGGAAACCCCAATATGTGTTATGTTATGCCATCTAACCCCTGCATACCTACCATTATGTGGCCTGCCCCTTTGAACAAAGAGGTATGTCACTGAGCATTGCTAGAGGGTACAGAGAGAACAATGCACAAAAACCCTGTAGAAGAGTACACTTAAGGAACTGTTACAGCCTTTAAAATTACACGGACACTCTGTTGTACCACGAAACCACATCGATATACATACACATCGAGAATCTCTTTACCAATTTATCTGTGAGTAATGGTTGTGAAACATTACCATCTGAAGGCCCTGTGGCAGACTTCATGGCCGTCAATAGACTAAACATATCAAAATACAGCTCCTGGTTGGTGAATAATGCAGGGTGGATATCATGTAAATAGTGTGTAGAGTAGGCTTACATTCACACACACACATACGCACCCAAGTGTCACTTTTTTCTTAACAGGCATGCACAGCAATTGCTGTATTCCTATAATTACATACATACACACACAGAGGCAATCACACAGGCACAAATGAAAAGCCATTTGGGTGAGTGGTCAAGAAACATGTTCTATCTTCATTTCATGGGACACAAAAACTGTTTTTCCCTGCTCAAGTCAAGTCTACAGTGCATCACTGAGACTACAGTATATGCTGTTGTTTAAAGAGGGTGGAAAATGAACACTGGCTATTTAAACTCCATTAGACATTGACAAAAGATAGACAGCTTACAAGGAAGTGAAGACACAATGAGTCACATTGTTGAGCTGAATAAATATGTTTGCTGACCCAATTTACCATGCTCTCGTTTTACTCATTGTTCCTATGCAGTTGTGTGTGTGTGTGTGTGTGCACACTTGTGCTAATAGAGAGACTACACTTACAGCAGAGTATGTGCAGCCTATGCACATTTCTCATATTGCACTGTATTCTACTGCATTGCACACAGTATGCTCATTTCTGCATGCAAGTGAGTGCGTCTGAGCTGATGTAATGCCGAGGCCAGATCGGCCCCAACAATACCCTCCTTCAGTTTCCCTACAGCCCCTAGGAATGAACTGGAGCTTTTGTGTGGCTGCCTTGCCTGCTAGCCTTGGCATATTTGTATAACGACTGAGCAAGCCGCTTGGGCTGCTTGGGCTGCTTGGGCTTATACATGAGAGTATAGCACAAGAATATGGATGGTTGGGGGGTGGGGGGTAAGTTAAAGAGAAAATAAACAGTTTCATAAGCTGGATGTATGTGTGGGGGCTGGTGAGTCCTAAAGAAGTCTTAAGAATTAGTGAAAGAAAAGGGAAAATAAATAGATCGACTAACAGAGAATACAAAGAGCAGGTATGTGGTTAGAGATCTCAAACATAGAACATATTGTGTAGAGCCCACCACCTTAACCACTAGCCTATTGCTATTATGTACCCAAAAACGGTATATAATGTTGTACTAATATTTTAATTATGTAGTGTGTGTGTGCGTGTGTGTTTGCATTGGGAGACCATCCTGATCTCACAAGCTTTCAGTTTCTCTTCATCGTGAGAATGAGTCTGGAGAGCTTGGAAATCGAGGTGATTCAGGTCGGTTAACCTTGTGTGTTGCCAATTAGCGTCATAGTTAGATGTGATGTAGGCAACTTGGAAACATTGCAAGCCAGAAAACGCCTAGAGATAAGACAATCGCATTGCCTCTTGAAACCATTTACATGGACGGCTCCCCAGATGGATGTATCTTAACAGACACATATATCTGGTCTTGTCAGGTTATGTGTGTGTGGCCTACAAAGCACTTATTTTAGTCTGAGATGCTGGTGCTCTATACGACATCTAGTGGCATAAAGTCAAATTAGTCCACTTTAACGGGAAATCAGATAGTTTTTTGGTCATAAGAGAAACAATGCTGTTTTGGTTTAAAACGTAAGAAACCCCTCCGTCACCTCAACATTAGAATGTGACCAATCTAAAATCTACCTCACCTAAAAACTCTGATTGTATTGCTACCAAGCACAGTCTCTCCCTCACTCACAGCTTCTCTCCTGCTCTTCCTGAAGGTGTCCCCAACCCCGCACAGTAGTCAGTTTGCAGTAACAATCGGGGCAATGTTTCTGTTTTGTGGTGTGATATACACACAGTGGGACAAAATGTTGGATTGATCCTATAAGCCATTCCCATTGTTTTGACTCATCTGTATTTCAACATCGAGTCCACTATTCTCTATTAGATGCTAATTCATAACACCTCCAAGCCTTTCTGGGCCTGTGGGACAGTACATAATTTATTCACTTACTACAGATTATAAAGCAGACCCAGAAATGAGTAACATATTCTGGCTACACAGCTAAACTTGATATACAGTAGTCCTCCCATCTCTCTCTCTCTCTCTCTCTCTCTCTCTCTCTCTCTCGCTCTCTCTCTCTCTCACACACACTCATACACACACACACACACACATACTTCAGTGACGTCTTCCAGTAAACCTGTAATAGCTGCCAGTATTCCCTTGCTAGCTTTCCCAGCAGTCCAGAGGAGTAGCAAAGGAGTTTTCCCTCCTCCTCCAACTCCTCCTCCTCCCCTCAGCCTGTTGACTCAGCTCTACCAGACCTGCTATCAATTTTCCACCAGTGTCAAACCAGGGGGCCCCTGTAGGCTTAACGGAGAAGTACCCCCTCTTCTGGTCGACATGGGTAGGTGCAAAGGAGAGGACCATGGGGGGTGGGGGGGGGGGGGGTTAATGGGGATGTCTCAGATTAGTCATTTGAAAAATGGACATTCCATTATGGGATGTCTTTCAACAGAAATGTGTTAAAGCTAAAGGAAATGTATACTTTCTCCTTCAGAGTCCTTAGTGATACCAACACACCAGCTACTGTAGCTACATTACACTATAGCAACTATGTAAACTCAAAGAAACATACTCTATTAACCCCACTGCTGGTAAAGTCACACACAAAAAAAAAATGCATACTGTATATAATGTATTAATACCTTTTGTTTTACTACACAAATACATTCTGCTGATTTTGTCTTCCTGGGAGAGTTCAAAGCTATGATAGAGTGCTGTGTAATTCAGCAGTGTGCTGTAATTGCTATTTCTAAACTGGATGTTGTAACACATTTATGTTGTCCCATTAGATCAGCTAATGGGCTCCATTTAACTTTTATGTAGTCTATAACTGCAACCCAGCCCTGAGCCTGACTCCACCCACTGCACAATATTGAAAAACGCTAAAACGTAAAAGGAGCTGAGCGAAGGGAGGGGCTGAAAGGAGGGCCCCATTAACTATAACTTTAACATTTCAATTTGATGAAGCATGAGCGGATAAAAATTACAGTTGGAAACCAGAGGCAGATTATTCAACATTGATGTGTCTCATTACAGTTCAGTACTATTACTTAGGTTACATCTCAAAAAACACATTTTAGTGTGCAGTTACTTTACTGTAAATGAAAAAAAAAGTAATCTCAAGGGACTTCCTGGTTAAGGCGAGGCACCAATAGGCTTATTTTTTCCCATTTGCTCATATCTGAATGAAGCTTCAACCATTGAAAGTATCAATAAAAGCAATATTTATTTGTATTATCGGTTTCATTCAAAATATATTTAAAATACGCAAACAAGGTTTATTCAAAAAGAAGCAAACAGAAGAAAAAAGGCTGCTTAGGGAGGGTCCCTTTAAGGCTTTAACCGGCTAGCTCTGGATGAGTGAGGCATACGGCAGACCAGACTGTAGCCTGTAATAAACTGCAGTTATAGCCCACATTTCAGAAACATATGCGGATATTCCCGTGTATACACACCACCACCATCATCTGAAGGAAAACTCAAATACAAATGATTAGAATTTTTTATTCAGGCTTGCAAAACATTACATGTTTTATTTCGAGGATTTAAACTCCGAGTTACGACCTTTCGAAGCTTATAGAGTATTTTCAGTTTAAAATTATGACAGGATATCTCGTTCCATAAAAGGCTGCTTGAAAAACTGAGTTTCTTAACTGAAGAGTCATTCTCTTGCAGTAAGAATGTAAATTAACTGCTCAGATAGTATTGTCTTGGAGTAAGAATTCAAATGAACCATTCAGATATGATACTAAAACACACAAGGTTTTGTGATATTCTGTTATTGAAATGCATTATCGTTAGTACAGGGCGTGCTATCACATCACAGACATGTTTTATGCAAAAGTTCTGTTGAATAATTGTTGATTTATGACCCTCACATATCATTTATCTGGTGTGCTATGTATGCTACTGCTAATTGGTTGTAATGTTTTGCATGGTTGTTATTAATCAAATACCCTCTCAGCTCAGGTTGTACATCTGAGTACCTTACTGTACAATTAGTGAGTGCCTTACCTACAATGCTTGCAGGTAGACATATTTGAACCCATAACGTTTTGGCTGGGAGATCAGTCATATTTTTATTAGTGACCTATTATATAAAGAACTTAATAATAAAAAGAAGAAAGTCATATTATCAAATATGGATAGGTAAGAATGAGCCACAAACCTCCTTGTGTGTTGATGGTAGGGACAGTTGTCTCCCCACTTTTGTGATTACCTAAAATTGTCCCACCACTATTGTCATATTAATTTATTTAGGGGAACGGTCAGAGTTGGGTTTACGGGGCTAAAGCCCAGATTGGTTTTTATGAAGACCCACATTTTTTGTTACGTTTGTTATATAATTGTGTTATAAAATCCTTTATAACAGAAAATGATTATAAATATTTAAAAAATTACAAAAATTGATCTACAATATTAATTACATTTGAAAGCTGAATGCAATACATAATGTTATACAGAATGTCTGAGAGCCTTACAACAGATTACATTATATTTTGCCGTCCCGTGCCTGCATTTTGATTTCTTATGGTTTTCTTTAACTATAAATGTTCCACCATAAATTGATAAGGCACAAATCATGCAAAAGAACTTATCAGAGTGCAGTGTTTCATGAGGGACACTCCTCAGACCCTCACTTAATGTGTCTCTCCCAATGTTAAAACTAAATTGAGCTCATTTCCATACCCTCCCTCTGGAGCAATATTGTTTCAAATTGTTATCAAGTCATCTGATGAAACCGTTTAACTCTTGTCAGGTGTGGCCTTTCACCATACAAGGTAAAAGGTCTCTCTCTTCCTCTACCTGACCACAAGGGTATAGGGAAATCACTGGTGGGCAGGTCTGACATATGTGACACAGAGACCCTATAAAGGGCATGCAGGCTGCATGCTGACCGACAACACAACCCTGCTCATCTCTAGAGAAGACTTCCATCCAAGCTATAAGGACACTGGTGCTGTGAGGTTGGACTTTGTCGGTCTCCAGACAGAATGGGCTCTCCTAAAATCGTGCTGCTTCTGCTGGCTTCCAGTCTGGCTCTCCTGTCAGCCTACCAAGGAAGAGAAACCCCCCTTATGAAGAACATGAAGAGGATTAGGGCATTTCTAACAAAGCGCTTGGATATAATAAGTAAAATTTCAAATTTAGTCCCCAAGGCTGGTCCATATTTAAGTATTACAGTTGATACAATAAAGAGCCTCATTCCAAAAGATGCAGACAAATCTGACTTCATGCTGGTGAACAACAAGCTTGATAAACTCTCTCTTCAACTGGAATGGAATGCATGGACACCTGAGTTTACAAAAGCATTAGCGGAAATAAAACGCCAAGACTTGGACTTTGATGTTTTAATTAAGGGGTTGAATGAACAAGAAACAAATGAAGAAAAAAGCAGAAATCTGATAGATGCGTTCACTCAAAAATACAAAACAACATAACATTTTTGAATTTGTGACAAGAAAACATAATAGCATACTTAAACTGCTGGCTAAATATTTCAAATGTGGCATGCCAAAGATGGAAGAGTACCTGACAGAACTAGAGAAACATGTATAGAGGCGTGATGAATAATTTAATTGTTTCTCATCTCACCCAAACTACAACCAGAGCAAAGGACACAAATGATTTTCAGCAACTGTATGCCACCTTTTTGGCCATATCTACTATAAGTAAAAATTGCTATGAAGACAACTTACTATATGTAGAGGATTTTCTCAAGCAAACTATAGTCAAATATAGTGCCAAAGAAAAAACAGTAACTGAAGTCAGAAAATATTTGATGGAAATGTATCCCCTGTATTACTGGGTAGTGGCTATATTTAAAACCAAAAACTCTAATTCAAAAATACTAAAATCTCAAAATAAGCATATTGTATCAGGCTTTACTGTGGTGGAGGTAAACGACGTTACCATAGCTGTGGCCAGGCAGCTGAAAGGAAGCCACACAATGGCTAAAGAAGTATCAAAAGCTGTAGATTCATGTGTTAACAGTGCTACAAAATGTAAAGATATATTAAGGGAACTAGAGCAATGTAAAGGAAAACATCTCATTGAGTCCAGCGCTGCCATACATGTCTTTCAGAAGGGAAAGAGCAATGAAGAAGGTCCAGATGATGTTCCATTCAGTGGTGTTGAACCTGTTACAGACCTTCCAGTTTTTACTAAAGAATGTAAAAGCCAGGTTCCTCTTATGAAAGGCCGCTTCACTGTCCTGGTCAAGACGGATGATGAACTGAAAGGCGTGGACCCCTGCTCCCGACTGAACTGTGGGACAAATGGAAAATGCTTCCCAAGTCAAGCATGACATTTTGTGAATGTAACTGTAACGCTGGGATGGTGGTGAGGCGAGTGCGAATGAACGAAAAGTCACACAGATGTCTGTAAAGCAGCGAGCCCCACGGCTCGTCCTTTAATCAAACTTAGAATAACTCAAAACGCGAATACAAACTCCAAAAACGAAACTTAATCAAAGAGCGTGGACAGTCACGTAGCATAACAACCTAGAACATGAAACAAAAACCCACACCCCTTCCGGGTAGTCCCCAGCATATGTGCCCTCACACATGGGTGTGAGGCGCTGGGGCTGCGGACAGTCCTTCCGTGGTCATCCCACACCGGCGAGACGACGTAGATGTTACAGTACCCCCCCGCCAAGGCGCGCCTCCTGGTGACGCCTCTCGCCGGTGTAGGACCTCCACCCTCGGGACACAGAGGACCAATGGCGGAGGCCCTCCGACGGCCCGGCAAACCGCCCGAACCAGATGCGGAGGCGGAACCCCTGTGGAGCCCTAGCAGGCGGCCAGAGCCAGTGGCGGAGAAAGGGGCCCTGTGGTGCTCAGGCGGGGCAGTACCCCTGCGGAGCCCTGGCCGGTGGCCAGAGCCAGTGGCGGAGTGGTCCTGGCAGACCTCCGGCGTGGAGCGGCTCGCCGGCGCAGGGCAGCTGCCTTGGACCCCCGGCGTGGCGCGGCTCGGGCGTAGTGCGGCTCCCTGTCGCAGGGCGGTTCCAACTGACCCCCGGCTTGGCACTGCTTGCCCACACGGAGCGGGCTCCCAACACGGGGCGGTTGCAGGCCGGAGGCAGGATCTGGGTTTGGCCCAGGAGGTGGAGGAGGCCGAGGCCAAGGCCAAGGCCAGGTCTCGGGCTCAAGCGGCCACGGCAAAGGCCCGGCCGAGGAGGAGGCCGGCTGTAGCTGCTGCGGCCTGGAAGGCCCAGCAGAGGAGGAGGCGTGATGCGGCTGCTGCGGCAGGGAAAGCCCAGCAGAGGAGGAGGCGTGATGCAGCTGCTGCGGCAGGGAAAGCCCAGCAGAGGAGGAGGCGGCGTGATGCGGCCTGGAAGGCCCAGCAGCGGAGGAGGTGTGATGCGGCTGCTGCGGCCTGGAAGGCCCAGCAGAGGCGGTGGCGTGATGTGGTGGACCCTTGTTGAGCGGCGACTCCCTGACGCGGGGCGGCTCTGTCGGACCCCCGGCGTAGAGCGGGCCTCCAGCGTGAGGCGGCTCTGGTAGATCCCCGGCGTTGAGCGGACCTCTGGCATGAGGTGGCTCCCTGACATGGGGCGGTTCCGGTGGACCCCCGGCATGGCATTGCTTGCCGACACGGGGCGGCTCCGGTGGACCCCCGGCGTAGAGCGGGCCTCCGGCGTGAAGCAGCTCTCTGTCGCGGGGCGGCTCCGGCAGACCCCCGGCACAGCACTGCTCTCTGTCGCGGGGTGGCTCCAGCAGACCCCCGGCTTGGAGCGGGCTCCCAACGCTGGCAGGCTGCGGCCCTGATGGTGGAGGCGGCAATGGCCGGGCTTCGGGTTCCCTCAGATCCCTGATGCAGGACCGCTCCCTGACGCGGCACTGCTTGCCGACGCGGGGCGGCTCCAGCGGACCCCTGGTGCAGCCCCCAACTAACCCGGACCAGTGAGCACCCGTGGTCCGGTGGGCAAGCTCACCCGTGATCACACGAGGCTCACCTTGCCCAAACGCAGCCCAGAGCGACTCAACCAGCTCCGGGTAGTTGGGAAACTGCACCCCCTGGTGGTAATAGGCCTCCCCTGCCCACTGAAGAGCCCGGCCAGCAAACAGCAACACGATGTATCGCCCCCACTGGGGCCACGCAAGCCCGCAGCCGAAGAGTTTCCGGAAAGCCCGCCAGCCAGCATGCCGCGGATCTCCGCTGCCATCTGGAAGAACCGCTCTGTCCCGGCTGCAAAACTCGGGTCCATTTTACTCGGTTGTAGGTGGGTTTTTCTGTAACGCTGGGATGGTGGTGAGGCGAGTTCGAATGAACGAAAAGTCACACAGATGTCTGTAAAGCAGCGAGCCCCACGGATCGTCCTTTAATCAAACTTAGAATAACTCAAAACGCGAATACAAACTCCAAAAAACGAAACTTAATCAAAGAGCGTGTACAGCCACGTAGCATAACAACCTAAAACATGAAACAAAAACCCACACCCCTTCCTGGTAGTCCCCAGCATATATTCCCTCACACCCACACGGCTGAAGGCAATCGATCCGATTGCACGTGTGGGTGTGAGGCGCTGGGGCTGCGGACAGTCCTTCCGTGGTCATCCCACACCGGCGAGACGACGTAGATGTTACAGTAACCCTGATTTTTATGGGGAACACTGTGAGAAAAACGTGCAGGGGTCCATCAATAAGGCAAAGGAAGAGGCAAAGTCCAGTCTCAATAAAATACCTTAATATTCATAATTTAAACACCTAAAATGTGTATCCTGACATCAGAGCTTTCTCCAGGTTTAGCTGTAACACATAACCAGCAATGCAAGGAAAGCCTCTAACATCGCCATGTCAATAAACCACCGTGATGTCGACACATGTTGGTAGAAGTTTAAGTATTTCAGTAAACTGCTTCTGCTTCTTTAAAGCTTCTGCAGAACTATATGAATTGAGTCAATAAAATGTAATTACGATTAAAATCTTTTTATTTATTTAGTTTCAAGTACTTTAAATATTATAAATAGACTGCACCAGCTATTGGTATAGACATTTCTGACAGCACTGCTTTTAATTTAAACTGTAACATTGTTAAAAAACTATAGAAACTCTACAGCATGTATTCAATATTTATTCAATAAATTCAAACAGACTACACAATATTACAAAATATTAAGTGCTGCATGTCACTGAAATAGTTTGCCTTTACAATCATATCTAAATTACAATTCATCTCTGAAAAAAGTATAAATACAAATATTCTGTACAGTTATCCAAAATAATGAATAAAGCAAATCCTACACATTTCAGAATTCACATCTATGTTGCCAATCTATATAAAAAATTAAAATAAAATAAACGCCCATTTCCAAAGCCTTTGAATGCCACCACACAAGTTCAAGTTTTGTTAGGATAGTACACTTATTTAACGTCAATGGAGCAAACCTAAGATCATTTACAAAATATAATGCAGTAGTATGAAATGAAAATGTACAAAATGCTTCAAAATTGCTGGATTGACATGTCATTGCTAGGACCTTGGGGCCATGGCTCAGATATTTACCAGTTTGAATTTAAAGAAAGAAACAAGATGTAAAACCTGACAGAATAAGTAATCATAACACAAAACAGGTCCTAATTGTCTGTGCTGCATGGTGAACAAGTTGATTACACTGTAAGACATTACCACATTTAGCCTAGTTGTTCCACATCATTACGATTCATGCATTATTTTGTTGGATGGCATTGCTGTTAAAAAGCGCTTACCTTAATTAACATTAGCTATCAATGTCCCGTTTAGAGTGACAACAAAGGATGTTTATCTTCCAATTTCAAGGTATTTTTCACTAGACATAGTTATCTATAAACCTTTATTAACTATAAACCTGCATAAGCACTATAGATCCAACATACTGTTGTCTCTTGTGAATTCAGACATACCTGTAAATTGCAATTCCAAATTCAACTGTACCTGGTTTTATTAAAAGCTTAAACCAAGAAACAAGTAAGGCCCAGTTAAAATAGCCTATTTGCTATATAAGCTAGCGCCGTCAGAACTGGAAGACACATCAATAATCATATTCACCAGGCTTTTACCCTGATAGCAAGAAAATAGTATCCCACTTACATACATTAGTTTACCTGATAGCAATTCAGTGAGAGGAATATATCTGTAGCTAGGATGTAGGGATATGTTATAAGAATAACATACAGTACATATACTGTACATGTATATGCAGACTTGAACTAATCCAGTGATTCAATTCTGTAAAGCTGAAAGACAAACGTAGTACAAGTCTGCCCCCCTATGGGCAAAACTTTGAAAACACAGAGAAAAATAATTCCTGAGTTATCAGAATATAAACACCACACGACTCGATCTCCCACTCACACACAATGGCAATGTGCAATGCATAATAAACTTCTGCGTTCGGAGATTACAAACGTGAACCTTTAAAGCCACAACATTTTGAAAATATGACAAACATCAACCCTATCTGGATTAGAAACAGTGTTTCCTACTTGTTGGGCAGTGACCCCATTGGAACCATGGTCGCCCAATATCCCCCCCCCCGCACTCCCCGAGTCACACCAACTTGACAAAACGGTACAAAAAATCTATATAATAATAATAATAATAATAATAATAATAAAAAAATACAAAATATTAATACAAAATCCAATTAAAAAAATAAAACATCTGACCCCCATTGGGATCCTCAACCTCAATTAATAGATCAATCAAAAACGCTCATGGCTCCATAGTGTAATAACGTCTCCCATCATCTCCCAGGTCATCTCTCAGCTCTTGAGGAGGTCTCCCAGGTCGTAGGTGTCAAAGAAGTCCGACACGCCCTCGCCCTCCTCCAGACTCCACAGGTAGTCGTCGTGGTCGATGGGCGGGGAGAAGCTGACAAACGGGGTGCCCGAGTCCCCCGCGAAGGGGGCCGCCCCGGGCAGCTGGTCCTCCGTGATCTGCAGCAGACCGGGAGGCAAACCGAGGAGACCCTCCACGTCCAGCAGGGAGGAGGAGGAGGAGGAGGAGGATCCGGCGGTTGGGGTCGCGGAGGAAGGGTGGGGATCCGCTGGGCTGGAGAGGTCAGCTGAGGAGGTGGCGGAGGAGAGGAGAGGATCCACGCAAAATGGCGTGAGATAGAGTGGGTTATGTGATTGTAAAAGTACTATATTATACAGTATGTCTTGTGAAAACATTAATAATATAATACCTAAAGCATTTTAAGTATTATTATTATTAAGGGCCTAGCCCCTATTGTTATTGTACGTTTTCTTCTTCTTATTATTATTATTCTGTCATTGAAGTCAATGGCAACCCCTAGAACCGTGT
>JAODTR010003992.1:0-12374 GCA_025399935.1 Amblyopsis rosae | reverse complement strand
TCCAGACAACACAGCCCTCAGGTTCATGGGGGCACCCAAACCTCTCCACCACGATAAGGTGATGGTTCCCGGATAGGATGTCTGATCATGTAATAGATTACTCTGCCATATGAAAATATATGCATTTGCAAATTCACACAAGTGCATACAGGCATATACTAATTTTTGCACATGCACGATCACGATCACAATCACACGCATAGCAAAAGCATTGGTTTATTGCAGCACTGGTTTATTTGGATCTTGCCTGTTTTGCTCTGGTCAAGCTATAGCAATATATCACAATCAGATGAATCAGATGAAACTTGACTCTGTGCACCTGAACAAAGGCCAGGACATGGCACTTGATCCAAACAATGCCCATTATGAAGCCCATATGTCTAACATGTTAGTTTTGATTACAGTGTACTTTTATACATATTTCCTTTTGTTTTCCCCCCTCTGTACATTTGAAAAGGAAAATATTCTGGTACTGTAACATGAAACCAGCTGCCACGATTAATATCATCGCAATCTCTCACAAGTTCGTATGGATGCGTGCGCGCCACACACACAAGCACACACAAGCACACACAGGCACGCATACACACGCACACACACACACACACACATACATCTTCCATCTAGCTTTCTCTACAGTACAGAAACCAAACAATCACACCCACATACTTGATCTTTTACTCTTCATTTATCTATATCATCTACACACACACACACACACGCACACACACACACACACACACACACACACACACACACATGCACACACAAAGAAAGATGGATGTGGTGCTTAGAGGTTCTTGGCTGTGAAAACAGGTTGGCAGGTCAGATTCTAAACGCTTTCTGGAGGTCCAGCTGTGTGTGTACTCCATCTACTGTGCATGCACATTATTCTCTCGTATATGTGACTCTGAATCACGCAAATATACAGTATCTACAGATTATCCAATGTGGAAAGAAAAAAACCCTGTGTTTTATGTTACTTCACACTTATGAAGGTTAAAATTTAGCATATGTCAGTCATAATTGGAGTCTGATGGCTATGGAAATGAACAGGAATAGCCCTGCAGTGAAATATTGTTGGCACTGCGAGATGTGTGATACACAGACACACACACACACACACACACCCACACATGCAAAAGAGTATTCACGCAATTAAATAATAAACGCACACAGACATGTGTATACATATACACACTTGTGAGTATGGCCAGCCAGTTCTACACATACAGTACGTGAAATAAAACATAGTGTTGGTCTCGTAGTGAGAGAGCTGACCCAGAACAAAAGAATGTAGCGCCTCTTACAAAGCGTGAGAAGAGCATGGCGCTCACGTGTAAATAAATCACAAGTGATGCACTGGCAACTTACTCTACATCCCATATTGTATGTCTGGTTCAAGAGCTCTCTGAAATCAAGCTGAAGAGAGATTGCTACATCAGTTGCACATTCAAGTATGGGAGTTCCAAAGGGTCCCACAAACATTACCAAAGCCCTGTTGCCATCTGGGTGTTTGGCTCCAAGATGATGCATCAAAGATGAATTATGCATTATGAATTAGTAGTAACTTAATACCGTGTCCACACGCTGAGTCAAACAGCAAAACAAATGCTGCACAACTACGATCAAACAACGCAGAGATTAATGTAGACCGTTTTTCCTATATTAACTGGCAAGGTATGGATGTAATTCAGTGTAACGAGAAGAAACGAAGGCGCCATTTACCGCAGGAAAGCATGACGCACTTTGGCAGGTCCACCAATCAGAAGTCTTGTATTAATACAAAAGTTGGTCTTGGGTCCGCTACATAAATGTAATTCATATACAGTATGTAAGATAGCAGCATGCCACTAGCAAATTATATCATACTGCTTAATTTTGAACCATTATTACAGTGTTAATCAAACAAAAAGAAACGTTCAAAACTATAACATAACAATCTTGAAGATCACATCAGCTGAGTTTATTTGTAATACATTGTATCACCATTACATATGTTACATGTCTTGGCTGGCTATTCAAATGCAACATTCCAACACTCTCCATGCATTGGCTTCAAAGACTAGACTCACTCCCACGATATAGAATGGCAGCACGTGTGTTCAGAGCGTGCTCCTCCATGGCATCATCATGGTATATGCTGCTCTAAAAGGTCGGTTGGTCTCTCCCTACGCTCCCTGGTGTCTGATACAACGCACAATCAAAATGAAAAGCAGATGTTCCTGGGAAGGGAAAAGGATGTGTCTATTCTTGTGTCTGTGCGTGTGCGTGTACTCTCACATGCAAATATATCTGTTTCTACGTGTGTGCGTTTCTTGGCTATGTTTATGTGAAATTGAGTCAAATGTGTGTGGATGGATACAACAGTTCTCTGTGTGTGTTTGTGTGCGTGCGCGCACACAGTATTAGTATGTGCATAGGAAGGCAGGCAGACAGCATTTTTAAACCGTTACCATGACAGCACTTGTCCCTGGTGTGATAATATGAAACCAGAGTCTATAACCGTCTGACAGACGCAACAGGAGGAACATCCTGTCCTCTCCTCTCATCCCTCCTTCCATCGCTCTCCCTCCCTCTGGCTCCACCCACATGTGCACCCATGATCCCCACCTATTTCTGGTGAAGAGCTTTATAACATTAAAGGCTTTCTCTTGTTCCCAAAATGATGGCCATATAGTTTATATTCTCAGTCTTCAGTTGAAGTGTCTTCTAAATTAATACATGGCATATCTTTAATCCTTTATTCCCATATTAGAATCTCATTGGCCTTTGGTAGTAGCAGTTTTAACTGGAGTGAATCATTTATATGCCATGTGTGGTGGTCTGAGTTTGGGCAGGATATCAGAATAATCGTTGTCTTGCTGGACAAGTCTCTATACAGTATGTGGTTATACCTGTACAGTATTTGTGTTTTCTCGTATTCCAATATAGGGCGAGTCTACTGGTTATTCATTGAATTTGGGCATAATAGCTGATATATTATGGTACTAACTAATATTGTACCTATGCAACACATAATCCAATCTTACTTCATTCTATGGGTTAAATTTATTTTCATTTTGGGCATGGTTCATGGAAAAAATAGGTCACGCTGTAAACTCACTGTATTTTAGAGCTGAAACTGGACCTTGGCATAATGATAGGTAATCACTGCATTAGCATGGGATATTACATGATTCACAGCCGCCAGACACAAGCGACGATACAGCGTGTTCAGGTGGAGACCAGACCTCATTATACACGCACGCACGGACGCACGGACACAAAGTGCGCACACAAACGAGCACGCCAGTCAAAATACATACACATACGTGCAGATATTACACGCAGGCTTTCCCTACAGCACGAAGAAACCTCCCCAACTTGATGGAACAAATGAGTCGGATTTGTTTGACCTTCAACCTACCCAGTGATCTGTGTAGGTTCCTGGTTTCAGTAATGGCCTCTTGTGCCAGTAAACCTTTTTCTATTCCTTCCCGTAACGGTTACTCTGTGTATACAATGTTCGCAAACCACAAAACGTCATGTGATGGAAAGGTATAAAGAAAAAAAAAGATTGGAAGATGGTTTGACGAGTCATGTATCAACTGGAAAATATTAACATATGAAAACATTGTGCCCTTGCAGAGAGTACAATGGCCAAAATATCTTGCACTTGGTGAATGAATAATCGCCAGCAGCTGCTGTTCTGCTATAGAAGCTTGCAGCGTAATGTACATTTAACGTCTCTGGTCCTACAGCAAGTACATTGAGACAAGCAATAAAATACACTACTGTGCATAGAGTACACATAATGCTGATAATTTAGGGTAAACAAATAAAACAAGAATCACAAAAGATATTCATGATTTCACCCTGACAATATGATTACATTTGATTGGTTGTAGTGTGCATGTGGTTTAACCTCAGTGGCCAGTCCATCAGCAGGCAGCCTTGCCATTGGCTGCCTGTCCTATGAAGGTTATGGCTCTTGTTAAAACTCCGGGGAGGCCTATCATAGTCCAGAACAACAATAAGCTGCATGCTGTGTTTAGTCTGAGCCTACAGGGGCTTACAGTGGATCTACCGCAATGAAACAAGACTCCAGCCCTCCACCAAATACTTTAAGACTCTCCCAGCCAGCTTATTAACGTTTCAGTTGACTTTTTATCTGTGTACAAGGTAACTCACACACGCAAAAGCTATCAGCTTCACACCAATACCAAACACCTTGTGCTTTGGTCATGAGTGGATAAGTGGATATATATCCCTTCCAGATCATTCCTGACCATTTCCTGTTCCTGATAGAATCTCCGTGTTCCATCTTGAGGCACTGGGCAGGAATATAGGTTCATTTACAACTTTTTCGCTTCTTATTTCTGTCGTCCTCAGATGCACACACACGCATGACTTCCTAGTGAGACATGTTCTGATCGGCAGCATTGTTCGGGAACCCATAAGGAGCCTTGTCTAAATAAATGTCAGCCCGTGCCCACGGATTAAAACATTCCCAAGCAATTGACTCATTGAGAATAAGCCTTGTCAATCACGTCACACATCCGCTCACAAGGGCTCCAGGGTTATTATGAGCCTCGACTCCGGTGGGCTCTCTCTCTCTCTTTCTCTCTCTCTCCTCTCTCTCCTTCCCTCTCTTCGTCATTCTATCTCTTCCTCTGGTCATAACAATAGACGAGGAATAGGATGAGGAAAATCCAAAGAATACAAGCATGCAGGTGCCAAGCATTTACGACGCTGGTGTCTTGCGGCTTTAGTCCGGGGGCTTTCTCAGCAAAATCCAAGCTTTCTTTTCTTTTTAGTTTAGAAAAGGTTTGGGTTTTAGGTGGGAGAGGCATAGGAAAGGCACACACACACACACACACACAAACACACACACTCGCACACGTCTGCTTGTGACTGGTGAGTTTCACTATATGAGTATCTACGAATACCTTTGACAGCAGCCTAACACACACCATGTGAAGGGCCAATCTTCTCTAAGTATGTTAATCACATTTTTAAATGCGGTAGCCAATGTTACTGGCCTTATGGTGCCTTGCCTTTGTACACACCCACCCACACACCCACACACACGCTCACGCACACACACTGGGTAAACACTCACGCACACCCCCAGTATACACAGGCTAAGCATGCTATCACAGTGTTCCAAGGTAAGCTGAGCCCTGATTAACAGTGTCACTCTAAATGAGAAGGCCGGGTTCAGTTCTAAACCAGGCCTGAGCTTAATTGGACAGAGTGAAAAGTGAAGGAGACATGGAAACCTGATGGGTGGGGAGAAGTGTGGTAGGGAGGGGGGGTTTGTTGGGGGTTAAGACCTGCAGTGACCATGGAAAGTGGAAAGCCACAGATAAAGAAAGGAAGTATTGATATAATATATCAAGCACTGAGCTTCCCCACCCCACACACACACACACACACACACACACACACACAACTTCTGGTGGCAAATGCACGACATGAAGCTCGGTGTGTCCTCCATTCCGTGGGCGGCTGTCCGCCACAGTAGCTGGGTAGGCCGCGCTGTGCACGCTGGGCGGCTTCTCCGTCTGTAAATGGTCAATAAGAGCCACGGGTGGAGAGCCAGCGGCAGGCTTAAGGGAACGCTAGGGAGCGCTGAGGCAAAGATGGAAGGAGAGGTGGAGAGAGAGAGAGAGAGAGAGAGAGAGAGAGAGGTGGGGGTCGGGGCAGCCGCGACAAGAGGGAGGGGTGTGGGTGGGGGGGGGTACACGTTAAATTGCAGGAGCAAACACATGTGATGTCTGAAAGGTGGCGCCTCCGCACCCAGAGCGTTTCCACTCTGAACACAAACACACACGACACACACACACACACGTGCGCACGCGCGCACACACAGAAGCTTTAGGGTGAAACGAGTGGAGGTGGGTCCGCCGGTGAACTTTGCTAGGTGTCGGTTGGTGTGTGTGTTTTTGTGGGTGGTTTACAGTGGGGTGAGGTCCGGGAAAGGTCACTGACTCAATGTTTGTGGGGTGGGTCTGCGTATAGGTGGGGCCGTGGGTGTGTATCGGGTGGAGTGTGTGTGTGTGTGTGTGTGTGAAAGGCACCAGCCCTGCGTCCATAAAAAGGAGCATGTCAGCGCAGGGTAAGGTGTCTGCAGGCAGTGACGCTGATGTCATGGCTATTTTTCCAATACGTGCATTTCTGTGTGTGTGTGGATTTGCCCCATTTGCCACACTCCTGTTTTCCCTTATTTCGTGTGGGTCACACCCTGGCCTGATCCAGTCTGACCCTTTTATTCCTTTGTGAAACATCCCAGTGGAAGGCTGTGTGTCATGTTGGGATACAGACAGCTATTACATAAATCAAATTACAATAGTCACTGTTGCGAGCAGGGAAGTCAGTGTACTGTCCAGGTGTTTGACTGGCAGCCTAAAGGTCCTTTGGGCCTACGTGCAATACAAGACTATGAACAAGATGCCCCGCCCACTCCTGATTACAGTGGCTTTGGAAAAAAGCATGCAAAATAAATCACATTGTCATAATGACAATAATAAAAGGTATAGTTTGCAACTTTACAATAAGCTAATACACTTTCTGTCAAATTCACCATCTCCTCGCATTTCGCTAGCTTACCGTTCTCTGTGCATGCTGAAAACATAATCCGCTACTTCTACACAGCCCTGCCTCCATAAATATGAACACAGGCGAAGTGGCCTAGCCTCCGCAAAGTGTTTACGATGTGTGGGCCGGAGCTTCTGAGGGAGCGCCCTATGGCATTGAAGGGAGAGGTGTTGTTGTTTTGTTTTGAGTTCGACGTTAGCAAGCGTTCTCCAGAATGACTTGCTCTCGTGTTACTTGCTCTCGGGTTGCAGCAGATATCATCTGTACTCGCTGCAAGTCATTTAGCTTTCGCCACATTACATGTTAGCATCAGATGAGCGCGTCGTATTTCAAAATCTTCTGGAATATTTGTCTGTGCTACTAACAGCGCTGCTGGGAGATGGCGGTTTAATGCATTAACAGGGACTTTAACAGCAGCTACCACAGCAGAAGCAGGGCCCCCCCTTGTTGCCTTGGCATGGCACCTCCAATCAGCGGCCTGTAAAGCTGTCAGTAGGGACCACAGACCCTGGAGGTACACAGTGCTAATCCTTGTTAAAAAGCCACAGATCACCCTGCGAGTGTTTTTACCCAAAAACATGGTGCCCACTTGTTTGAGCGTATATGGGAAGGGTGTTGGGAGAGAGAGGGAGATACAGAGAGAGAGAGAAAGAGAGAGAGAGAGAGAGAGAGAGAGAGAGAGAGAGAGAGAGAGAGAGAGAGACTGTGCAGTCTATAAAAGCGCTAACCCCCTCTAAAAATGCTACAGATCACCACTGTTCCAGTTTCCAGAATGCCCCGTCAGTTGTTTACTGCTCTGGGCTGGAGAGAAGCTTTCACAATGTGAGGTCATTACCTTTGGTTTTCGTCCGTGCATTCGTAAGGCACGTCATATTTCTCGCTAGGTATAATCGTGTCTGCCTGCGATTCATTATTTACATAAAGGTTACACAGGCTGCTGCTGCTAATGGGTTTTTATTGTATGTATTAGTTATTTTAAACGATGTTGAGCACAGCAGGAAAACATTGACGGGTAGTAAAAAAAAAACATGGATGCTGTGTGTGTGTGCATATGCGTGTGATTTCGTTCATGTGTGTGTATGCATTGAGGCTAAAAAAAATTGAGCCACGCACTTTATTAAATTAAGGTTCTGACACAGACACGCAAACATAGCAAAACTAACGCAACGGGGTCTGGTTTATTTAACATTACAATGGAAGTTCTCAACCTTGGGGAAGCACGTTTTATTAATATATGTACAGTATGTAGAGCATTATCGCATGAGAGGAATCTGTTAATGGTCAATTTTGGCACAGCTGTTATAATTTTCGGTGATATAAATACACCTTCTCACAGTAGGCTGTCCATATTAAATGCTGTCACTGTGTATGAAGAAATATCACAATATCACAGCTATATCACAATGTCCCATTGCTGTTCAGTAAAGCACTCTAGCCCTATCAAATTTCTAACTGATGTGTGTGTGCTATACATACAGTACATATACAGTATTGTGTGTGATTATAAAGTGAAATAGTCTGAATACCTAAACAAACTAACTGCATCAACTTATTGCCTATGATTAGCTGTTATCAAATCTCTTTCTCCCTTTCTGCAATCATCGTAATGGAGCGTAAAGCACAATGGTGAAATTCTGCTATGTAAGTATGAGAAAAGTATTACGGCAGTTGCTATTTTTTTACTTTGGTTTCAGGACTCTAACAGGGGTGAACTCTGATAGACAGTCTGCAGACTTCCACACTGCCTCAAACTACTGCTCCCATGCCAAGCAGGCTTAGCCTGTGGCTAACCCTGGCACTGGGCTACAGTGGGATCACAACAAGGCATGCACCAGCCACCTTTCATGTGCCATTATTGGGCTTAGCTCCTCCTTGACAGGAGACATTAGCGACGTTAAGTGCAGCACTACAGGGTTAGGATCAGCAACCTCCTTATGCATTTGGTCTATTAATATCATATACCTGTATGTACATATATCTAACATATTCTTTCTATGCTTGCAAAACAGTGCAACATTTGTAGTTCGGGGAGTCACATTTACCAGGCCCTCACTGTAAACATATACTTTATGTATGCACAAATGCGTGGCACGCATGCGTGATGTGTTTGTGTGCAGCATGCATGTAAACATGCACATACATGCACATACAACCACACACACACTGAATGGCTTCCCCATGGAAGTAGAGATGGATGGAGAATATTGATGGATGATACAAATAGGGTGGTATTGGCACAGAGCCAGAATGTAGTGCCTAAGGTGTGTGTGTGTGTGTGTGTGTGTGTACTGTAGATGCTGGGCCAACTGAGGTTTGATCATGTAGTATGTTCTTGATGTATACTAGCAGATCAAGGCCAAAACGAACACCCCCCCGGACTCACACACACACACACACACACACACACGAGAGAGAGAGAGAGAGAGAGAGAGAGAGAGAGAGAGAGAGAGAGAGAGAGAGAGAGAGAGAAAATATTTACACAGTATAGTGCAAGTTTAAGAATAAAATATTATATAAAGTCAAACTTTTTATATTACCTATATCTAGACCAATCTAATTTAATCCAACCAAATATAACAGCTAATCAAACATCATCTGATCTGATATAATATAATCTAATCTAACCCAATCTAATGTAATTGAATGTAGAACTAATATTGGCTAAGGTCTATCCAAAACATAGCACGCATGTTTATCTGGTCAGGGATTGGCAGGGGAAGCATAGCTGACATGTGCCAAAATCTATCACTCAGGGACATATTTATATTTGATGTGTATGCGTGCATGTGCGCACACACACACACACACACACACACAAACATGCACATAAGTGTGCGTGCACACACACACACACACATACATTCTAGCCACACAGTGATCTGTCCAGACCTCGCTGAGTGCCAGGGAGCTCTGTGTGTGTGTGTGTGAAACAGCGTTATATGACAAGGTGTTCATAGACAGACAGTTAGTTTGCCCTCCCCTCACTGATGCTGACAGTGTTAATGTTGTACGTAGGTGCATCTGCATGCAAGAGCTCGTCTGTATCCAGACACATGCATATAAACATTGTGTAGACATCTCTGTCCATGTGTCTTAGTGTATAAGAACTGACTGCAGAACTACTGGATGCTGACACAATGCTGACAGGATGAAACTGTAAGAGACCAGGTGGTGAATGATTAGGTTATTGTACTGTAGGTTTACTACAAGAAAATGCTATTATTTTCTTTATATCTGGTGCTGTCCCTTCTTGCCTTCAAGGTAATGTATGAGTATGCGGTTTGTGGCTTTGTTGTATATATTTGTTATATTTACTATGTTACTTAACATATTATTTAGCATTTGAACTAAATTCACACCAGATTTAGATCTTTAAAGTGGTTTTGTTAAATATTCAAATTGAGGTCATTATAAAACATGACTTTGAAACAAGGCTAATAAAGGCACATGTTTTTCTCTTTGTTTAGCAGACTAGCACAGGGTCCTGTGGGACCAAGGCCACTGTTGGGCACCTTGTCTGAATCATATTCATTATCCGTGCTGCTGCAGCCCTAATGCGTCTTTATAGGAGTGTGTGGCGTCCCGCGGGACAAATTAAGCCACAGATCGCTGCGTTTTAGGAATAAAAAAGCACCATTGAAAGAGCAGATTGTTCCAATTTTGTCATTAGTTTTATTGCCAGCCAGAGTGAGGACGACTTCGTCTGAGCCGCCAGCAATCCATTTATCATGCGGCCCCTTCACTTTCTACCACTTTGTTTGTGGGTAGCTCCCAACGGTGAATGGAAAGTGGGTAGACGCGATCACGTTTAGCGCTCCTCATGCATTTTCAATTGCGTGTCTGCGCTTGCTTGCCCATTCTTCTAGAGTGCGGCCATTTGTGTTCTCCTAAGAACACGTGTGGGTCAGTCTATTTGTAACGACCTTGTTCACCAATTCAAATTGCACTGTTATTGCATGGCTAGCAGCTCTAATGAAAACGTCATGGTAGCGTATGGATTAGTGGCATGCAAACACAGGTCCACAGTAAAAACATCTGAAAATGTGTGTGTGTGTGTGTGTGCAGTATATAATATCTAATATGGCATTACATTACAATATGATTATGATGATTATGCTGTTCACACAGCTGTGAATGTAAGTTGTGCTTTTGCTGAACGGGTACTGCTACATTATTATAATAGTATTAATTAATGTAATGTGCTCCATTGTGTATAGCATGTGTACATTTTCACTTCATAAACTAGGATCATGTTTCCTAAATACAGAATTGTTGCTTCAAAATAGCATATAAGCTCAATCGATACTGAAAATCATGTAATATCATATAATATCATATAATATAATGTAATAACATGTAATATCATGTTATATAATGTAATATAATGTAATATCATGCTATATCATTTAATATAATGTAATATCATTTAATATCATGTAATATCATGTAAAATCATGTTATATAATTTATTATAATGTAATATAATGTAATATCATGTAAAATCATGTTATATTATGTAATATCATGTAATAACATGTAATATCATGTTATATCATGTTATATAATATAATAGACCACTGGTCGAGGGCCAGCTGTCCCCACATGAGTCATGTATTGTATGTAAGCCCAAAGCAGCACTGTTTACTGCATGTCGTCCACACACAAACGCACACACACAAGCACGCATGCACACACACACACACACACACACACACACACACACACACACACACACGCATGTCTCTCCTGCGCCTGCCTGTCCAACTTGTGTGAGCGCAGGCCGCACGAGGGAGGTGTGCCGTTATAAACCTGCCCTCTCCACCCTCCCTGACTGGCTGACACCCCTGGAGAGAAGCCTGTGTGAAGCCCGCCAGACTATCAGACTCCAGGAGCCCCCTCCACGGCGCCTCCCTCGGCACCAGTCAAAGAGGCCTTCTTCTCCTTGCCAGCTGATGGTGAGGGGGAGCCAGGAGGAGAGAGGGGAGAGGGGAGTAATGATGGACGTACTAGAGAGCAAATAAAGATGAAAAATTAAGAGACCCATTCTTTAAAATGTGATAGTATAAATATACTGTTAATGTAAAAAATATTACATATAAATATAAAATAAAACTTATATTAAATAAAAATGTTTGTAAAAAATAAATATGTAGATATAGATGTAGAATATAGATAGTAGAATCAGATAACTAGTATGTAAATAGTATGATTATTTCCTTTCCATACCTTGATACCATGTAGTTTCACATCTGAAGGTACAGCTAGTTATGACCCTGGTTAAAGGTACGTGCTAGTTTTGACCCTGGTTAAAGGTACAGTACATGCTAGTTATGACCCTGGTTAAATGTACATGCTAGTTATGACCCTGGTTAAAGATACGTGCTAGTTATAATACATGCTAGTTATGACCCTGGTTAAAGATACGTGCTAGTTATGACCCTGGTTAAAGGTACGTGCTAGTTATAATACATGCTAGTTATGACACTAGGTTAAAGATACGTGCTAGTTATGACCCTGGTTAAAGGTACGTACTAGTTATGACCCTGGATAAAGGTACATGCTAGTTATGACCCTGGTTAAAGGTACGTGCTAGTTATGACCCTGGTTAAAGATACATGCTAGTTATGACCCTGGATAAAGGTACGTGCTAGTTATGACCCTGGATAAAGGTACGTGCTAGTTATGACCCTGGTTAAAGGTAGAGTACATGCTAGTTATTACCCTGGTTAAAGGTACATGCTAGTTATGACCCTGGTTAAAGGTACGTGCTAGTTATGACCCTGGTTAAAGGT
>JAODTR010003991.1:0-12374 GCA_025399935.1 Amblyopsis rosae | reverse complement strand
CAGTGTGTCTCCATGGGGCTTTACTACATCACTAGTCTCCTCCAGTGTGTCTCCATGGGGCTTTACTACATCACTAGTCTCCTCCAGTGTGTCTCCATGGGGCTTTACTACATCACTAGTCTCCTCCAGTGTGTCTCCATGGGGCTTTACTACACCACTAGTCTCCTCTCTCCCTCTGTCTTTCTCAATAGTATATATAATATATAACATTTATTTTTAAACAAATGTGTTTGCTTGATTCATTGATGGATGTCTACCAGTAATTAAAGTGCTGTTAATAAAACTAAAACGAAAATAAAAAAACACTCTCTCTACTTCCCCTCTCTATTTTTTTTATTCTGTCTCTCGGCCCATGTTTACCATAAAAGCCATGCCATCCTGTGACCGCCGCCGCTGGGGCTGATGGGTAAATGTGACGGCTAGCGTCTGGTGAGGTGGCGGTGGGGGAGGTTAAGCACTCGGTGCGGCAACATGAAGGCACCGTGGTGATACATTTATCCCACCTGGTCGACGGCTAACCCACTCGGTGCATAGAGACTGGCTGGGTCTGGTTTCAGCCAAGGAGAGATTTTAATAGCACCCCATTGTTTACTCCTGAGTAGGTCTCAGTGTGACGGGATGGGTGTGTTTCAAAGCTGCCCTCGTTTTCTGTATTCGTGGTATTGTCCACATTTTAATTGACGTGTTCTTGGACTAAAGCGTCTCCTGTTAGTTAAGCTTTTCTTTTTTTGTGTGCGTCTGCGGTCACATGCGTGCGTTTGGTTTGTCGTGCGTTTTAACTGCAAGTGTTTGTGGTTCGCCATGCCGTGCTAACGCCCCAAATTCCCACCTGGCCAATGAAATGCACTAGTGTCTGGATTAATCAACATGGACAGCCGAGTTGTGGACCTTGATTTTAAGGCTTGTGGCTTCCCTCAGAGGTGTCTGCTTGACACTTGGCTCACAGTGGCCTTGTTTAAATTATACAGGTTGAGGATTATACAGTAACACACACACACACACACACACACACAGAGGGAGCGTGATGTCATTCTCTACTCTGGACACCATCACTCCGTAGAAAGATATATTAATGCTGCTATGGTAACGTTTAAAACATCACCACCATACTGTGACGCTAACTGTTGCCCCCCCCCCCCCGAAAAGCGAGTGCCCACCCTTCAACAACTACCAAAGCGAGTGTCAGCCCGACCCCGCCCCCCAAGCACCCGGAGTACGTCGCCTTCGCCCTGCTGCCCACCTTCTTCATCCTCGGCCTGCTGGGCATGCTGATCTGCCACGTCCTGAAGAGGAAGGGCTACCGCTGCACCACCGAGGCTGAGGACGCCGAGGCCGCCGCGCGCCTCAAGGGGCAGCCGGAGGGCGGAGCCGGGGCGGACCCGGAGCTCGGAGGAGGTAGGGAGCAAGGGAGAGGAGGAGGAGGAGGAGGAGAAGAGGAAAAGGTTAACAGGGGGGGGGGGTAGGAAGGCAAGGAGTCCATTTTACGTCGACTCCTTGTCTGGTGGTGTTTACTCGTGGGGTTTGTTTTTTCATTCACTTAATTTATTGGCCACTGGGGGGCAGTGCTGAAAAAAGACAGGTGCCGGTAACAAGTAAACATTGCACGGGAGCGCTCCGTCCCGCATGGCGTGCCATTGCGTTCACACAGATCGCTGGTGAAAGTAGCTCCCCTCAGCACGGGGATGCCATCGTGGGGACTATATAGTCAGAGGAGCGCGAAGAGATATTTTCCGTGAATTTGTCGGAATCGGTTTAGACTCGCTGACATCCACCTTAATTTGCCTAGCAACATGTATGTGTGCCTGGTCGGCGAACTCCCGGGAGTGACGTTGCGCCATTGTTTAGTAAGACAACGCTGTGAAAATAACGTTTTTTTTTTTCTTCTATGTGGTCCAAATCCGTGTCAATTAATGCTTCTTGGCATCGTCTGGGAGCTCACCTTAATACGAATATATATATACTAAATAGCCTAATTCAGCATAATAAATAAAACAAATGATAAACAGAGACTTTGCAAAAACCATGTGGATAGCCTACATGTGAAACAGTTTCAACACTGTTTTACGTTTAGTTTGGTTGCTAGGCCACAGCCGTTTGTCACCGAGATGTCACCGAGTTCTCAAGCCACTGCCGGATATGACGTCATGCCGACCAGATGAAAGAATAAACCAAAAAATTGCCTATATCGTATTCTAAGACTCTCCTCTTGCATTGTTGATGTGTAATTGTGCTGCTGAATGAGCGTTGTGTATTCAGGTTGCCTCAAACACAGCCATTGTGATGGTTATGGTTTAGCCATTAAATATTAAACAATACTTGTTTTTGTTCTTTTATAATATATTCACTGGGACGAGAGAGGTGATTCTAAGAAATGCCTGGTTTGTGTGGAGGTTTTATTAGGGAGTTAACAAAAGATTGCATTGAATTCGTCAGGGTTTAGCAAGACATGACTTGACAAAGAAGCCTGGTCTTTGAAACGTGGGAACAACTTCAAAGACACACCGTCCGAGGATACCGTTTGGAAGAAGAATAATCCAAGTATTGCAGAAATAAACCCAGTTTATTACCTTGACTCACTTCAAGACACGCCTGTCTGGGGATCTTAGTCCGGATAAAGCCATATCATGCTTCCAAAATCACCTACAATCATGTTTAGGCATATGTGTTATAATATATACATATTTCATATTTAAAAGATTTGCAGAAAGAATACGATATTCCGTTTGTTTGTGGAGAGATGCATTTGTTGGCTGTGTGATTAAAAAGAATGCCTTCTCGGTATTACTCTTGTTGTATCAGTCTAATAGGACTCAAGGACTGTCAGTTGAAGTAAGCCCATATGTTGTAAGAATAAGAAAACATGATGTGTTTTGATGTGTTATGAATCCATATTGTTGTGTAAATATATATAAGTTTAATAATATCGAATTTAAAATTGATATTGGAGTTTTCATGATAAATATCGCAATATCACATTTTGTCAATATCGTGCAACCATAATGCATATGGAAGAACGTCTATTGACTGTCTCTCGTATCAGATAATAGAATCAATCTATCAAAGATGCATTTAACGTAATGCATTTCTATGGGCGCAACCCTACGTGACTTACAAAACGTTGCATTGACTCGCATGGAGTGTTGGAAATTAAAACAGCTCTGTATAATAATAATAATAATAATAATAATAATAATAATAATAATAATATTTTAATGGGATTCTCCCTCCCCCTTCCAAAAGTCAAACACGCAAGTTTCCCTACTGTATGTTTGCACTTCTCATCTCACTCAATGCTCTCTGCTCGTCGTATTGCATATCTTACTTTAAGTCTTTAAAGCTGTGTGTTATTTACAGTTCATACAAAGTGACTTAACGTTTGTCTGTATCTCTGAACGCTTGGACTATTGACCTGCAGTCATCAGCGCTTGCTTAGCGACTAACAATGATGCCACTGCATCAACATGCTATTGAGTAAGCTATGGCTATTATCGGCTACAGGAAGAACGTCATGTATTTTATTTATACATTTATTTTATTATTTTATTTGTGATGTCAGTCACATAGAATACTAGTGACTGCAAATGCTACGAAGCATAGATTTAGTTTGTTCTAAAGAAAACACACATTCCAGGGATTTGGTACTGCGTGCATCACCTCTTTAGAGACACTGTCAAACAGGTTTACAGTTTTAGAGTGTTAATGTGTGTACTTTTGTTTTACCTTCACAACACATAGCCCATCCCTGTTTTTTCTTGTGTTTCAACACGAGCACAAACAAAACAACCTCTTTTGACTGTCCTGAGCTCTCGCCCAGGTTCAAAGCTTGAGATGGTCAGTGAGCTCGTACAGTGATCATGTTTCCAACCCGGGTTCCTACGTTCATTGTGAGTTGTTGGAACATGTTGAGAAGCTGTTCTGATGTTCCCAAACCTCCTGTAAAAAAGTGTGTGTGTGTGTAAGTGAGATACGGAAGCCGTTCACAGGAAACACTAGCAATTGTGTGTGTGTGAGAGAGAGAGACATGGGGTTCTAATGGTAAACGATGCATCCATGCAATTGTATACGAAGAAATCTGTCTGTCTCTCTCTCTGTTATTCCTTAATCTTTTAAGAAAACAAGTGACTTGCGTTTTATATTTCCCTTAAATCCTCATTGTTACATTGCTGCTCCAGTTTAATCCAAGATTACACACAAGGTTGGCTAAAAACACTAAGTTACACTATCACTCAACTGGCATTTACTAAATATGACTTGAGAAAGCCTTTGAGGTCAGGCTGAGAGAATATATTATTTGCGATGATGAATGATTGATTGTGTGTATCTTATATTTAGAATACAATGACACCATCAGCGAGAACAACGACACCGTGGGCCAGATTGTCCACTACATCATGAAAAATCAAGGTAAGCTGTGGGCTTTTACTGTAAAGGCTGTGCACATCGCTTGTTGTGACGCTGGTCACCACCATGTGCTTTATGTACGTTCATGCAACAGTTAATTCCGACCAAGTGATCTGATTGGACGAGCGGCAATATTTCAGTCTAAAAGCCACCGCCCACTGAAGGCATCGTTCTTCTAAGAAGGAGCTCAGAAACCTGCAGATATTCAATGCATGTTTATGGCTTTACGCCCCAAGAAATAGAACCACATTCTAAACTTTGGCGTCGACGCGCGTCAGACGCTGCCATTAGCCGATGCCCCATTAATATGAACCACTTCTAATATCCTGGCGTCTCTTGACGTGCGTCGACACAGTGGGCGGCGGCCTTTACTCACTGGGACTTTTAACTATGCATGTATCACTCCATTTTACCAGTGTTCCTCTAATAACATTTGCTAATTCAAAAAACAACACACTTACTTACTGATACGCTGTTCAAGTGACTCAACATGTTTTACTTCACTGGCTGCGTGATAAATGTAGATGACTACATGATACAAACGTGGATGTATTGGATACAAAGTAGCTGATCTGCGGTAACGTGAAAACGTATGAAACAAGCTAGCATGATGTTTATGTTTTGCTTGGTAACAGTCCAGCCACGTAGTTGCCGACACAGAACCAGAGACTTGATAGAAGTTTAGAGCTATGGTTGCAGGACTATTTGTGTTGGCACACAGCCCTGCGGATATTCAGTCTAAGGTACTCCCTCTCGTGTGTTATCGCTTAAGTGTACTGTATCACCATCTGACACACCAACTGTATTAATTGTCTCAATAAATGTGACTGCCATGTGGTGTGACTTGAACTGGCACTTTACACCCTAAACCAGGGGTCACCAACCTTTTTGGAGCTCAGAGCTACTTCAATGGTACTGAGTAATATGAAGGGCTACTTGTTTGAAACGTCCTGAATAGGAAAGTCACACGCAAAGCAAAGCGGCGTTGTTGTAGGCTAGTGAGCGGTGTTCGCCACTTTGCGTTCCTATTTACGGATCAATTGCTGTGTATGCTATAAGTAAGTAAGTAGGTTACCAGATAATTCTTTTTAGCATGCAGAGACATCGGTAAAATAGCTAAATGCGTGAGGATCGGTGTGCTGCCACGTCACGTGCCGTTTCCATCAAACACAATTTGGAGGAACATCATCAGCTGCGGTACTGCTGCTGTCCACGGACTCGCATTGGATAAGCTACTAAACCACCTGCACATATAGCCAGATCCCGGTTCAGCTGCTCTGTCAGGCTCCCGGACATAGCCGACACGCTTCCAGCCATCATAGGCTACTTGCCCCCAGTTGGACATCGGAGAGAAGTCTCTCTATATTGCGCCGTTTTGCCGTCGCCACAGTCAGACAAATGAGACAGGCCTACTTTGTTTACAAAAAATAACTTACTCATACTCATCGCATGTTTGTCTTTGTTTATTTTTATCTAGCTCCCGCAGCTGCGCCCGTTTGCTTGTCTCACCTCATAGTGAGATCTTGTTTTGTCACGCGATTGAACTTTGAGCCCAGACAAGATCATTTAAAATACAACATTGTTTGGGAAATATTAAATTCAGTATTGACAAGTGTTATTATATACAATTAAATACCTTTTTTTTTTATTTTTTGATGCTCCATGGCGACTAGTGCTATTTTTAGAGCATGGTCTGCGGGCGACTCTCGTCATCCCTGCGGGCGACCATGGCGCCCGCGGGCACCGTGTTGGCTACCCCTGCCCTAAACAAAGCTCGACAGAGAACGCATACACACGCAGAGCAGTAATGGATGACGGTGCATGAATACATGTTGTTAAAATGCGGTGCCAAGGGGCGTTGCCTGCTTCTCTCCAAGTCACATTAGTGGAACAAAGTGGGAGGGGTCTCTTGTCCACACACTCTTCCCCGTGTTTCTGAAATACGAGACTGCTGATTTACTACGCACACGTTTATCCAATGTTACACTGTTAAAAACAAACGTGGGTCACAGCCGCATGCAAGACGCAGATGTTGGCTGCAGGTCGGTTGCTGTAGCAGCCAGGCACAAACGCAGGAAGAGCCTGTGTGTGTGGGAAAAGAGATCTTCCACTCTATCACAGAGAAGGCGTTGCAGGATCAAAGTGGAGGGCCGTGCGTCCGCTGGCTACCGGGGAAGTTGTGAAAGAGTCAATGACGATAGTCTGCAGAAATCAAACGGCATCGTTATGTAACTGTTAATAACTGGAAATGTGTGAAGGCCGTTATGCAGTTCTATTGTCTGAAACGGAATGGTCTGCCGGCATATGATGTGAATCGTCCTAAAATACAGGAAGGAAAAAATAAATGCACGCTAATTTTAGATTAAATATGGGAAAACTTCATAATTATTCAAATAAATAAAAAGCACTACAAAAATGAAAAGCTAATCGAAGCGTAGATCGTAGCCAAGTGTATTTTTCTTGGAATAAGGATTGAAACTTTACTTTGCTGGTTTTAAGACAAATGACAAGACCAGTGTAATTAAAAAAAAATTTTAAGAGAAAAAAAACATTACTCTGTTGGCAGCCAGATTATATTACATGTAGAATTACTTAGATTAAGAATGAATTACTTCTTGGCAGGTGTGTCTATAGTCTGTTTCAAGAATTGTACTACCTGAACTGTACAATGGGGGTAATTATGTTATACACGTCCAACGCTGTAGCCAACACGATCCATCAGAGAGCAACACGTGCTGTAGACACACCCTGTGTAGTCCTGGGGGATTTAGCTCCGCGCTCTCACAGTAGCGGGACTCTTAAGCACGCTAACACATATAGCAATAGGGCTTGCGCACTGTGAATTACAATGGGTTACTATCAGGTCGATTGTTATAAACCTCTAGACACTTTCATGTCTTATTTAGATTACACTCACAATTTATTTTATTTTGATTACTACACTGCAAAAAATGCCCTATCATATACAAGTGCAAATATATTGGTTATGAGCTGACTAATGCTTAAAACAAGCAAAACTGGCTGCCAGTGCAGTAATTGTTATTCACTTGATACGATTTCTTAAAGTTAGTGCACATTTACTTAAATGAAGTCACTAGATAAGCCATTTATCTTAGAAACAAGTCAAACTTAGTTAGATGTATTTTTTGCAGTGTACTCAGGGCTGACTTGGGAAAAACACAAAATAAAATGTCCACGTAGAAGTCACACCACCAGACAAGCTCTCTTCTGCCTGTGCTTCACCCGTATACTGTGATTCTCAGTCCTCTTGCCTGGTCTTATCTGGTAAATTCCTTAGCTCACCTTGATTTTCAACAGCGCTGTTGAATCCAGGCTCCATGATCTTCAGATATGAGTCCCTGGTGGGGACTCGGGTGTGAAAGAACACCAGACGCTCACGTAGACATTCAGAGGCTCTACAGTTTTGCCCGAAGGCCTGCTCTGATATGTGATGGAACAGGGGTTTCAGTCTGTGCCGAGTAGCTTGTTCATTGAGAACATGAGAACACTTGTGAACAGCGGCATAAAGCTGTGCGCAAAGTTATCGCTCTCTTTATAAATATAACGTGATTGTTTACCCGGCTGGCACAGTGTGCGGGTGTGCACCAACTTCTATGTATGTTTTTATTTATTTAGTTTTTTTAACATATGTACAGCATTAAGTAAATTGCCTTGCAATAAGTATATTAGTTAGCTGAATATGTTTTACGGCCACCGTAAGAAACCAACATTCTGTTTAATGACTGCAGCGATATATCATCACAACATACAAAAGCTATTTAACTTTAATGTGTAACTTTAAAATGGCAGAAAAGGGAATAAACTTTCTAATGGTGGGATCGGTGGAGGGATGCGTACTGTGTCTTTGAGGATACATCTGGTCTGAAGCTGACGTGTAGTTCCTGCTGTGTAACTCTGCGTAATCCTATCTACAGTCATCAACAGCAAATGTTGTGACTTGTCAGGTTAACCAGATGAATGAATGAATATATTTATTTTTGTTTAATAATGTGCATCCTGTCCTCATATTCGTTTATTAGCTGTTAATTACATAACATAAGTAAAATATAGTGCAATGTAGTATATTACATACTGTACAAGTTTGCATGTGTTTGTATTTTTGGCTCTGAATTTTAAGGATGTATTTCATGGTGGTTTTGGTTGTTTGCATATTGTCCCGAGGAACATACTGTGTGTGTGTGCTGTCACCAGTGGCTGTGGTGCTGAACTGTGCTACTTATCTGTGCCCATCTGCTAATAGGCACTCTGCTTTTGAAGTCGCTAGAGCGTCGCTAACTCCCAAACTGTTATCTCTCTTCTGCCCCCCCCCCCCTCCCCCCTTCCGCCACCAGCAAATTCAGATGCCCTCAAAGCCATGGTTCATGAAAACAGCATTGACTCTGACGGGTGAGTCCTTTTTCTGTATTTAACATGAAAAATAAATTTTTATCAGTTAAAACATTTAACCATTTACTTTGCTCAATGTAGAAATTAAGTATTTTAAGTAAATATAAGCATTGTGAATCCAGAGATGTCATTGTTCACCTTAGCCACTAGATGGCAGTGTCAGCCCTTTGTAAGCACACAGTGTGCACCACACTGAAATGGACAGGAGAGCAAGAATTGAGCAGGTTAGGCATTCAAGTCCCGTGTGAGGCTCTTTCGGACTGAGAAGCCCCTGACTGCAGTGTGCACTTTGGGGCAAGGCTCAATGTGGGGCGGGATTAAACGTTTGACCCCGCCAACATTTGACACCACCCACCGTTTGTTTTGGACTCCCGTTGCATTGGAAACAAATGAATCCTCTGGCTACATGAGTTAATGCGGAACAAGCTAACTAGCCTGACTTTCCTGACCTTAGAGGAGGAATGTTGTAAAACCAAGTTTGATTAATGTTGCCTGCAGTCCTAGGTGCAGCCACCAGGGGGCGACTTGGGGCATTCTGTCACACTGGATCAGCAGGAGGATATATGCGCTGGCCGTTTTTACAATATACACACAAGCAGTAGATCAATTACTTACGTTCTCTAAAGACTCTCTAGCCATTTTTCATACAGGCAGGGCTAGTCATTCTTGATATTGCTTGCTAACTTCGAGCTCAAATCAAAGCAAAAGAAAAAACTCCCTCAGAAGATTCGCCTCTCACATTGAAATGCATTGTCATCAATTTTTTTATGTTCCTATTCACGGAGACAGGACTGCGTAGAAGTAAAAGATACTTTTTTCCCAGCACACACAGAGAACGGTAAGATAGCTAAATGCGGGGAGATATTTTGAGAATTTTACAAAAAGTGTATTATCTTACAATTAGCTTGTAATAGCTGACTATACCTTTTAACTGCCGTAGCTTTATATGATGATTTGAAATATCTTTTTTGGGCTGGTTCTGATGCACAGTCTGATAAAGTGATGTCCGTTAACTTATGGGGACCACATGATTACCTCACAATGTTCTAACGGCACTATACAGTCTCTCAGCACCAATAAGTTTGCATAACATAATCCAGCGTGCGTCAATGGTCACACAATGTTCTTCAAGGCAGAATAGAACAATGATCCCTGAATCTGTGTCTCTCTCTGTCTCTCTGTATCTCTGTCTGTGTGTGTGTGTGTGTGTGTTGGGCAGGCAGCCAGTTTACACTTTTACACAGATGTGGGTGGGGTGGGGGGGGTGCATTATTTATAAGGCACTGTTAGGGGAGGGAGGGGGGGGTGTACAGGTAGGAACACAGAAGAATAGGGAGGAGAAGATTAGATGAGAGAGAAGAGGAGGCTGGGGACGTTTCTCTCTCCCCTCCCAATCAATCCACCACCCCTCTCTCTCTCTCTCTCTCTCTCTTTCTGTCTCTCTCTGGCTCTGTTTGTATTTTTCTCTCTCTCTGACTTATTTTTTAAAGATGGGGGATTTGGAGTCATTACAAAAAAATCTGGGACTATGAAAATGTGTTGTTTTGATCAAGAGTGTAGAATCTTTTTACAGAGTAAAATAACGAGGATTCGTTTTTGTCCTGACCAGTAAATGTGTATTGTCGATGATTTCTCTCTCTCTCTCTCTCTCTCCCCCCCCCCCCCCTTGTTGTCTGTGATGTTCCTCCTGACACCACTGACTACCCACAATCCTCTCTGTTCAGATAGGTTCACGAGGGTCCAAGAGGGGTTTCACAGGCTTCTTCATCTGACACACACATGCACTCATTGACAACGCACACTCGCTGACAACACATACACACGTGGACGACTCACGCACACACATATGCTTGTGCCCACACATGCACACACGCACGCATGCCACTTTTAGCAGTCCTAATTTAGTGCACCTGCACACACACACACTAATCATTAGCGTGCCTATACTGACCCACACACACGTGAGCACACTTAAGAGTCCTCGAGTGAAACACTCGGAGGGTGCTGCCTTGTGTAAACAAACACTAGAGAGCGTTATTACCGGACGCCTGTCCGCCTTGGCGTTTCTATGACGATGTTGGTGAACACCGCATGTGACTGGTCCCGAAGCCGTCGTCTGCTATTAATATCTTTGACACTTTATACATTTAAAATGACTGCTGTCATTTCCGTCATTACGAGTGAATCAGTGTGCCGTCTCAATGTTGCGTGTGTGTGTGTGTGTGTGTGTGCGCATGTGCGTGTGTGTGTGTGTGGGGGGGTTATTACTTTGTTTTCCTGTTTGTTGTTTTAGTGAAATGGGAGAAGTCACAGCAAACCTGTTGTCATGGCATTTTTTTAAACATTTTTTTAAGTCAGTTATCTGACGCAGCAGTGCTAAGAATAAGCTGTTCAGGTGCTATTAGGCCTCAGGTTTTTTCCAGGCAGACGTTTTTGTTTTGAGCATAGTGAAAATAACACCGGCATGCATTTTGTCTTCAACAGTTTTCTCTGTATTTGCTTTAATAAGTTCAACTGCAGACTCATGTCTAGTAGTAATGCGTTAAAGCGTATCTGCACCTAAAACAGATTTTTATTTTTTAGCTCAAAACGAAATAACGGGACTGAACTGTGATGAGACACATCAATGCTGGTGTTTTAACTGACAAAATTAGAGTTTTTATGATAATCTGGATATTATTAGTTGAAATGTCTGCACGTCATATCGGTTTAAAATCGTCCAAAGCCCTTGTTGGCTTCTGACCGTACTTATCTTCCATTGATAGCTTATCGTGTCTAATTCGCCCACTTTTGAGAGAAAGGAAAAACGTCCGATACAGCAAAACATCGAGTTACGATTGTATCTGATACTTTGACCTCATCGTATATTTGCCTATGTCATAGAAGTGAATGACCAGCATCTCCCCCCCCCCCACTTCACTTTTGCCCTTCCGCAGACCCCCCCTCACCCCCACCTCCCCCACTAGCCCGAGCCCGTCCCCGTTCTTCACCCCGAGCCCCGCCCCTCCAGCTGCGGCGGGGGCGGCGACCAAGCACACCTGCAACCACCTGCACACCATCGGGGGCCCCGGGGGCCACGTCTGCAGCCGCTGCAACCAGAAGAAGTGGCCGCTCATACGCAAGCCGTTGCAACGCCGACCGGAGCACCGGCGCAGTCACGTGGGGGAGGTCACGGTGCTGGCCGTGGGCAGGTGGGTGGTGGCCAGCTTGTTTGTTTAATAAAAATAACTATAATAATAATAATTAGGGATGTCAAAATAACGCGTTCATTTAAATATATGCAGATTAATGGCACTGATAGGTCTTAGTTACACACATACACGAATGCAGTGGCGATTCTCAACTTTGGGCTAGTGGGGCATAGCCCCACCTGGGGGCAACAAAAAGAACTGCAAACAAATTAAATATATAATATTCGATTGTTGTAAAATTATAATATATAAATGTAAAAAAAAATAAAAAATTTGTTGTTATCTCATATATAACACATTTTATCTTCATAAATTCCATAATAAATTGGGTTACAGTAACCTTTAGATCACGTTGATCTAGCCTCTGGGTGCTTC
>JAODTR010003990.1:0-12375 GCA_025399935.1 Amblyopsis rosae | reverse complement strand
AAGTTCTGGCTCCTTCCCCCACAGCGAGGTGACATTCCACGTCCCCAGAGCCAGCTTCTGCTGCCCGGGTCTGGTCCATTGAGGACCCTAACTTTCACTGCCACCTGGCCCCACGGTTCCTCCCAGGATTGGTGATAGGATGGAGAGGAAAGTGCCACATTGCTTCTTTGGGCTGTGCCCGGCTGGGCTCCGTGGCACACCCAGCCACCAGATCCTCTCGGGGCCTGGCTCCAGATGGGGATCCCGGGCTTCCTCTGGGCAGGGTAACTTCTCCTCTCTTATGTTCTTTACTTAAGGGTCTTCTGAACCATTCTTAGTCTGGCCCCTCCCCTGAGACCACTTTGCCTTGGGAGACCCTACCAAGAGCACTAGGCTCCAGACAACACAGCTATCGGGGTCATAGGGACACACAAACCTCTCCACCACGATAAAGTGATGATTCCCGGAGAGGACAGTACACTACTGTCGATCAATTGTGGTAAATTATGTAGAAAGTGCATATTGTAGTATTTTCACATTTAACATTTTAATGCAGACAAATAGTTGTTTAATAATTTATATCCATCTTTATCAGAGGAAAGCATTGCCCAAGAACCTGCATTTTCAGCTCTCTAACCCATAATACTTTGCAAAAAAATAAAAGAAAAAGCTGCTATCGCTCTCTGGGGGTCTCATCCCAATGTGCTATATCTTTATTTCCATGAGCCAATTTCATCTGTACCGTGCTCTCTGAGATTTAAGAAGGAAGATGAAAAAAACACACCCTGAAATGCAAGGCAAGCTGCGCTTTTGAAAAACGCTCCACAGTGTAAAATATTCATCTTTAAATGCAGAAACTCTTCAGCAGTTCCTGAAGTGATGGCTTGGCTCTGAATGTGCTACATGGAGGGATAGACAGAAAAGTGGAGAGGGAAGGGGTTTTGATTCAGTGAAAAAGGTCAATGGTGGCCATGGTGTGTGTGTGTGTGTGTGTGTGTGTGTGTGTGTGTGTGTGTGTGTGTGTGTGTGTGACTAGAATGCGAGTAATAGGGGAAAGGGGGGTTATGGTGGGGTCAGCAAGTGTCTCTTACACATCACACTGGCAAATTGGCAGCGTAGAAAGAATTAGGATAAAATAAAGTTTAAATCACTGGTGGCAGAGCTCTGCCTTTCTCAAGTCCACTCGCCCTGTGTTCACTGTAGCAAAGTCCCAGCTTGACGTCCTTCCTCTATCCTAATTTTCTGTCAGGGCACATCCGGACATTACAGGTTCCACTAAATGCAGGAAGACATTGGCAGCCTGGCATTTGTTGGTTGGCGTGAGAGAAGGGCGACCTTGTGGTTTTAGAGAGTCACAACATTGATTCACAAAATAACCAGTTCACCCCCTATCAACACTAAATGAAATAACATGGGATAAGTGTCTGCTAAATGTGGACTGGACAGATTTACAAGTCATGTCAAGATAAAGTCAATCAATGTTCAAGACATACAATCACATTTATGTAGGGAGGAGCTTTAGGAACAAACAATGAGATTATGATGTAAGTGATTTATATAGATGCCGTTAAAAGTTACTTGAAACTTAAATATAAAGTATACTAAAGCTACTAAAATTTTTCATAAGTCCTGAATTACATTACAAGCTACATAACTACAACTACAGAATTTCAAACCTCTCAGGTGTGCGGCTTTGAGGAATGCAGTTCCCTATATTCTGCCCTAGAGTGTGGTATTCTATATTCACAGGACGTCCTTCCCAACAGAACTTGAGATGGCCTTCTGGCCCCACTAGTCAAATAAAGTGCTACATTAACACAGAGTTTAGGCTATAATTAAAGGCAGGATTAGTCATTCTCCAAGACACTTGCTAACTTCAAGCTCAAATCAAAACATACTCCCTCAGAAGCCCCACCCCACACACTGAATGCATCGCGAAGCCAAGGATATTGTTGTTGTGAGCGGTGTTCTCCACTTTGTTAATATTCCTATATTATATTTTCCGGAGCCAGGGCTGTGTAGAAGTACCCGATTATTTTTTCAGCACACACAGAGAACGGTAAGATAGCGGAATGTGAGGAGATATTTGGTGGATTTTACAAAAAGCCTATTAGCCTACAATGGGTAACTATAATAGCTAGTCTATCCTTAATATACGTATAGCATACTACAGGCTGAGGAAGGAAACACCAAACCTTACATTAATTGGTTTATTGGTTATGTATGCGAACATCCACTGTACCAAATCGACTACACCGCAGACTTCTCTGTTGACAGACATTGATGCATGTTATAATCCTTGCTGGCAGGGTCTATTTTTGCTTCTACTTCAAGGGAAACTCAAATCAGCAGAGCACCTGCCTAGGTTAAATTATTCATGGTTATATACAATACAAGAAATATAAAAATGAAAAATAATATCTGATTATTACAGCAAAACACATATGTGTCTGGATTTATTATATTCCATATCGCAGGTAAGTACCCACAAGAACATATCACCAACACACAACATTTTTCAGAAAGAGACTTGTGGGCAGATATTTCCATACACCGGAATTCATGGCTCAGTGAACACTGGTAGAGCCGCATACTATGTTCATGCATGCACACATGCACACACCCACACATGGTCCTGACAATACTGCAGTATCATTGTGGCAAAATCACAACTTTACAGCCCCAGGCAATAGAATGAGCAGAGCATATTTTACTGTATCTACTGTGTATTGCGCTTATGAGTGTCTGAGTGTGTGTGTGTGTGTGTGTGTGTGTGTGCCTGTCTTTGCATCACTTGTGTCTGAATTGAACCCTGGTGAGTACGTCACATCTGAGCTTTATTCGCCAGCAGGGGTGAGAGACTGAGATCGATGCTGTTTTGTTTCTGACCAGTGTGAACATGTGCTCTTGTAATACACATCTGAGTAATGCTTCACACAGCACCGAAGATAGCTACACACACACACACACACACACACACACACTGTATGTCTGGAAATTAAAGAGTGAAAAAGCTGAACAAAAAGAGATGAGAGATGATAACAGTCTAGAAGATGTACAGAGATGAAAGCATGAGATTACAGGTGACTTTGAGGAGATGGACAAGCAAAGGCATGAAAACAAAGCAAGTGAAGAGAGAAAAGGGGACTTGTAATAGGCCAAGCAGGAGATAAAAGAGAAATCAATGAGAGCTGGTTGGTAGGAGAGAGATGAGGAGGATGTAATGAAGACCCAGCCTATGTATGAAGACCCATACAGGCTGAAAGGATGCATGGGTCATGATGTGACAGTGAGCTCACCCTTGTGGAACGCTTTACCTTTGCTCTGATAAGATTGAAGTAAGTTTACATTTGGCGCTTGGAGTCGTCCCTTTGAGACTACAAAAGGTCATTGCTTCGATTGCCTCTAATATTCCCTAGTTTCCCCTCCTGCTAATGTTGAAGGGTAGCTGAGTTTATCTACGGGACCTGTTATTTATTTAAAGGGGTGAAAATCACAATTCTAATATCTAATATAATTTTTGATTTTATTTCTCCGAATACAGACACAAGCTACATTAGTCCAATATCTTCTGAAAATGATTGCAGAATTCTTTGACCATGCATGGACGGACTGTAACTTCACTACCGTTAAGCAGTTGTGGATTTCAAAACCTTATATATTTCTGCACTTTGTAACCTCTTTCCCATCTCTTTAAATAAATTTGGCTGTGGCTATTGAAAATGACCCCACTATGGCTTAAAGGCATACAGGCAGGGTTAGTCATTTTCAAGAACGCTTGCTAACTTCGAGCTCAAATCCAAACGCAGCCTACCACGAGGCACCGCTCCACACATTGTGAAGCCAAACGCAGTGTTACCACGGCGTTGTTTGTACTGTCTCGTGATCCCTGTCCTGTTCTAGTCTTGTCATACCCGGTGTATACCTTGTGTGTCAGGCCCGTGTTTCTCTCACGCCCTGCCCTGTGTCTCGCTGATTTCACCTGTGTCTGGATAATCATGTCTCATGTGTTGCACCTGTTCCTCGTTGATGTTGTCCAATGGTCTGTCTTGTCTTCCTGTATATAAACCCACGTGTCTTTCTTTGTCTTTGTCGGTTATTGTGCGTGTGCGTTGCTCCCGTTCTGCCTGACTGAATAAATCTGTGAATATTGTCTCTTACCTGCCTCGCTGTCCCGACGTCATAGAATAACCGACCTTTGCCCAAAACAATGGCGATTAACCGGAGCATCCACCTGGCGGGTTCGCGCCTTGACGTGCTCCATGGCCGCCGACGAAAAGCCGCCTTGGCTACGGGCAGCCGCCTCCATTCGCTCTCTCCCGCGACTTCCTCGTCTGCACCGCCAGCCTGATCTCTCTCTCCACCTCCCGGAAACCCGACGACTCCCCCACCTCACGCTGTGAGTAGCACAGGCGTTGCTAGGGCCATATGGGCTGAGTTGCAGGTGTTTCAGCCTGTTTTTACCAGGCTACATGTGGTGCTACCGACGACACACAACAGCGTTTTGTTTTGTTCTCTCTTGGGAGACGCCATAACCTCCCAGCCTGGAATCCGCAACATTCCAGGCATGGACTATACCTTTAAAGCAGGCTTACTGTAGCATTGTTGAATGTTAATATCACCTTCAATGGGAGACTAGAGTGATGGAGAATAATAAATGTCCTCCAAATTTAATTATTGAATTACCAAAAGACAAAACCAAGTTTGTCATTGCTCCAGATGTGAGGTGCACTTAGTGTTTCTGTCAAAATACATCCACTGGCCGAAGCCACGCCTGCCTGCATAGGTCAGATGGCAGTTGGCAGAAACCAGGATAAGATGCAGGCTACACTGTATGCACCATTATCCCAGTTTATTTCGGGGTATACTCTCATAACCTATCCCAGAAATCGTGATATGATGTTTACAAGCAACAACATAAACGGGATACAGTACTTCATTGTAAGTCCTTGTAAACACAGTCCCTGGCATCACTAAATACTGCCCACAACTCTATAACATGCTGCCAAACATATCAATGTTCTTCAAATCTACACACAAACATACCAACTTACATTTGAAGTTGGTTTAAAGAGAAATTAAAACTTGGTTACAAACCAAATATTTTCATAAGAACTTTGCAGCAGTGAATGAACATTCTGCGTTTGCTACACAAAGCCTTTTGTCATTGCCAGATACGGCCCCCAGAAAGGCTATTAGGCCAACATTCCTCAGTCAGACTGAGCCTTTGTTTGAGTAAGATAATCGAAAGGAGCAAAAACAGGGAAATTAAGTGAGTGATGAGTTTCTGAAGGTCCAAACCTTAACGGAAAGCATCAACAAACCAGGAAACTCCTCCTCCTAATGTATACAGGAACTCCCTATTCTCTCACGCCTCTCGATAAGCCTACTACAATACCTACAGTCATTAGTTGTATGTACAGTATTTGTGTTTAGAGATGTGTAAGGAACAACGTTAGAAATAGCAAAGGGATTTGACTAATCATTGTTCCCCATTTGCTACATACTGTATGTGTACTAAACTGAGATAGATATAAGGCTATACACTAGATGGTGCCCACACATATTCAGACAATGCAAGGGAAAATGTAATGTAAATGGACTGTACACTGCATTATAATGAACAGCCATATCGCTTCCCATGGGACCTGATGTGACAAGATCCTAAGAGATGAAGAGCCAGCATCTTTTTCCTAAAACATACTGTGTGTCTGCTTGCTTGTGTTTCTCAAGACAACTACTTGTCCCGATATAACAAAGGCCAAATGCTACAATACAAAAAGCCTTTTTATTAACGCCTGTAACTTGCCAGCAACCTGACCAATTAAGTCAGGCGACAATTGTTAGTTGAGATACAAATGAGATACAAATTAATATCAAAACACTTTCCCCCCACTGTTTATTTGAATAGCAGCTTTTCTACTGTACTTGTGGGCTACCGTCTTCATGGTAAATCCAATATATCTCATTCAGACTCTGGTTGAGTTCCATTATTTTGTATTGCTGTGCTCTTCTTGTTAACGCTGCTACTCTTTATTGTGTTTGTGAATCACATGAGGTGAATACAGTTTGGTGTGTGTCACTGTGTTGATGGCTATTTCTTCATACTGATGAGTCTGTTGTGTTGCAATAAGTGCTCACATTGTAGACCCTGAAACACGACAACAAGATTCAAAGGCTAATACTAGCAACAATAGACATTTGAGTCCGGATATATAATTTATGTTGCTCAAGCACATATCCAATCCAGTCCAAGGCAATGTATCCATTCATAAATGAAACAAGTCATTCTGGCCCTTTGTACACATTGTATTTGCTTCTCTTGGTCTGGTAAGTATGCCTCGTTGTGTCATGGAACTATTGTTTATATGGTTCATTGTCTCAAAATACAGTTTTGTACTATAAAACCTCAGCATTTGCAATCAAGAGGAAAACAGCACCAACCACATTTGCAACCACAGCACGGCTGCAATGAGAAAGCAGCAAGACTATTTCATTGGTAGAATTGATGTTAGGATATTCATTTATATGCGTGCCATCACTGTGGCTGTAATGTTCATCTTTCAGAGCAACTGTGTGGGTATAATAATGAGCACACAGAATGAGGCTGTGACACGTGGCAACAAATGTGAAGAATGAAATCTGGCCTATAGGGTTACAGCCAGTACCTAATAAATGTAAAATTTAATTCGGTGTCTACATATTAGGCTTTTATTGCAAATGGATCCTAACTTTGGGTAAAGTTAACGTGTGTGTGTGTGTGTGTGGGGGGGGGGGGGGGGGGGGGGTGTTTTTTGGGGTTGGGGCCAGCAGTTGTTGCGTTCCAGTCCCCTGGTTCTAATGATCTTTTTGAAGCTTCCAAACTGATTTATTAAGTATTGGTTTAATCTGTCCACCATTCATCTCTTTCAATCTATCTTCTTCATCTTTCCTTCCTACTCTAAACCCACACCTTCAGCTAGAGCCTTCGTTGCTTCTCCACAGCCATCTTTAACATTTAAAATGGCTCTCTATGGAGGAGTGCGGTGGGAATATCTGAAAATACACCAGAAACAATTCAGGTTGCATAATCACATCTTACTCAGTGCGACTGGGGAATGTGTGCTTATTGTGTTTGAGAACAAGGCACCAAATGAACCTGGAATCAGTGTAATGCACTTGTGGTGAAATGGAAAAGGTTCCACAATATAAATGGAAGCAATCAATAAAACAAAGTAACTCAGATATAAGTTACACCTCTATAAGACCTAAAGCATCATCTAAAGGCAATGCATTAAGAATGGTTCAGACAATCTAATTTCACCGCATTTTGTTCAGATTTCATGAAAAGTGGTCTATATGGGAAAAGGGGCCCATATCTGCCTTTGACTTAACCTGTATTATTAACGTGTACATTATTCATCCAGATTAATAACTGGACAATTTTCCAGTTAAAGGTACAGCAGAGCTATTTCTGCTTTATTATGGCGGAATTTAAGCTTTACTTTAACATCTAACATTCAGATCCTTAACTTCAGATGAGATTGCAGTACCCCCTCCCCTTCCTCTCTCTCTGACCAGTGGTGAACTTTGTGAGCTATGCTTAATGTGGTAAAAATCTGCTGTGTTGGCTGGGAACACCAAGTTCAATGAAATGCTCCTTCTTAAGCCCCTCCAAGCCCATTCACTGGAAGTACATCAGCACATGCCACACATGCACACACACACACGCACACATTTGCACATCAACACATGCCACAAGCAAACACACACACACACACACAAATACACGCATGCATGCACGCACATCTACAGCTGCTCTCTCATGAGTACCTGAAAATGCATACACACCTTTTACATCAAAGTGAAAGTGCATCGAAACGCACACGCACGCACACGCACGCACGCACGCACACAAACAGTGTACTGACGATTCTTCATGATGGAGGAGATGGTTGTTTACCCTGAAAGGACAGGACAGATCTATCACACAGTGGAGAGTGGGTGAGAGAAGACAAGAGAAATAAACAGAAAGTCGTGTAGGTGCCTGGGTGTGAAGAGAGATGCAGGGGGACACACTCAAGGCAGTATGGTGTGAAGTCAGCAGTGAAAATGCTACTATTAATTACAATATCAGAAGCCGCCAGTGACTTGGTTGTATTTATTCAGGTGAGGATGGACATTTGTGTCCATCCTCACCTGACACTCGTTCACCAAGCTGACTGTAGAGCTGCCAGTTTAACAGGAAAGACGTTTCCTCTCCCTTCCCCTGCTAACCAGGGTCAGTCATTCATGCTAACCAGGGTCAGTCGTTCTTGCTAACCAGGGTCAGTTGTTCTTGCTAACCAGGGTCAGTCTTTCTTGCTAACCAGGGTCAGTCACTCTTGCTAACCAGGGTCAGTCGTTCTTGCGAAGCAGGGTCAGTCGTTCTTGCTAACCAGGGACAGTCATTCCTGCTAACCTGGGTCAGTCGTTCTTGCTAACTTCGAGCTCAAATCAAAACACTATCTCTACGCGGTCCTCCGTGATGCCGTCTCACACATGGAAATGCATTGTGAAGCAAAGCGTAGTGCTACTACTTTGTTTTGCTGCTTTGTGTATGTTGTTTTTTACTGAGCCAGGGGTGTGTAGAAGAATCTGATAATTTTTTCAACACGCACAGAGAACAGTAAAATAGCTAAATGCGTGGAGATATTGGTTGAATTTGACAAAAAGTGTATCGGCTCACATTTAGCTAGAAATAGCTGACTACACCTTTAATGCGTGCATGTAGAGTACGTGTTGTGAGTCTGGGTTGCTTGGCACCTTACTGGTCAGCACCCTGGACAGCTCTGACATTCCCAGAGATGGGGCTCGACTGTTGCTGGCAGGTGGTGATGAGACGCACCTGAAACTCATTCCAGCTCATCACGTCTGCCTTATGAAATAACAGGGAAGAGATGTGTGTTCTCCCTGTAAACCCCAGACTCCCTATCTGAAGGGAAGATCACCTCAGGAATACAGACCCCTTTTGAACCTTTTCACACATTCCTTTGGGAATAAACACCCCTTCAGGGCTGTGAACGAGGCAGCACGCTAAATCATCGCTCATCGTTCTGCCACAGTGCATGTAGGCAGTATTAGTTTCCATTTGTACATGTGTGTGTGCTGTTTTTATTTACATCTACAGTATAAGATGAGAAGCAAATAAATTGGTTGGTTACAAGCACACCCCTTGTTCTGTAAGGCATCACCTCTTCACAGAGCACTCGCCGTTGTAATGGATTATGGACAAAAGGGCTTCCTGGGGTCTTCCTCATCAACCACTCAATTGGAGCGTTAGGAAGATTGATTACAGTAAAACTGTGTGAGCTCGTAAGATCAGGATGCTGATGGCTAGAAAGGCTCTGTGCTTGGTGCAAATTAAAACATTAATCTGAAGGTATTGTACAATTCAGTGGTATATCCGTTCAATATCATGGGCATTTGTAATAGAATTGCAAACACACATTCTAACAGTCCTTGAAAGGGACCCTAAATCCAGGAGAAATAGGCTTCACAGTTTGAAAGACTCATTGTCATATATTATGTATAAATATATCAATGTATAGTGGATGATAATTCCAATGAGGGGCACATCACATCAGCATTAGCTACTGTAAATCAATATCGTGTGCAGCACATGGGAAGGATCCATACGTTTAACGTGGGGTTATAATCTTTATTGTGATCTGTGAATGAACATGACCTATAAATCGTACCACAGTGTAACTTGCCAGTTTATTCCATAAACGTGGAACACAGATCTTCAGTGCTCCCATGAGCACCACCCACCACCCACAACCCAAACCTACTGTAATGACCTTACTAGATTTTTACTTGCATGATGTTAATATGTTGTTATCTGTACAATGCAAATGTAGGTAATACTCTTGACTAATATGAGTGTGATCACTAGCTGGGTTTACATGGATTTTAGTCGGAATAAAAATAAAAAAGCAGCTAGTGATATGTCTACAGTACATATCCAGCTCTGATGACTGCTCATGTATGGCCACTCAAAATTAATGCACTGCAATTAAACAGAACTGATCTCACCTTTTATCAGCTTTTCTCCAAAGCTAGCCTTTCTTTAATGTTTGTTTTTCATTAAACAGAGGAGGCAGATAAAAAGAGAAAAACAAATAATAGTAGATAAACGGGAGAGAGGCTGAGATCATTTTCAAAGATTTTCAAAATGATTGAGTGCCATCTAATAATTACTTTATTTTCTGTTTCATCAAGTGCATTTAGATCAACAGCATGTATGCTACTGGAAATTGGTTGTTGACCCAACATTATTGATAATTCTGCAATCAATGCTGCCATTTAGCTAATTGAGTTCACCTTCAGCAGCTTTGATAAAAGCTAATGAAATTAAAGGAATCAGGGACCAGATTTCTTTAGTTTCATTGAAAGTCTCAAAAGATTATGAGAATGGTGAAAGTTAAAGAACACACATTTGACTCTTCTGGTAGATATTATAATACATTAGGTTTAGCCATTTGGGTGAAATCGGGGTGTGTTTTGGAAAGTCAACGTTTATTGCAGGCACATCCTCGTCAAAAATTGTCAAGGAACTGAATAATTAACACAAGTGGGGTCTTTAGTAGTTTGCAGTCACACAACTACAGTGAGCAATGCAAAATAACACAACATTGTTCTGGTTGGGGGAGGTTTGTTCTCCTTAAGTCAGCTTGGCATTCTGGGTATTAATAAAGAGATGTGGTCCCCATCTCACACCACATTGTGTTAATCTGTCACTCACATAACACCTCTGGACCTTTGGATAGTCCTGTATAATTTATTTAATTGTCTCTGTCTTTATGTAGAAAGTGTATTAACTTATTAAATAATTGATGAAGGTGGTGGTGACCCTTTCTTGGGGTGTACACACACACACACGCACACGCGCACGCGCGCGCACACACACACACACTGTTCTGTTCTGTCTAGCAGACCAGACAGGAGGTTTGGGGCAGGTCAGAGGTTGCCTGAGGGAAGCTTAAGAAGAGACAATCCTAATAAAGCTCACTGTCTGAATGACAAACAGCCTTTCCCAGGTACTTGGCATCTATCTGCATCAGCTCATCTCCACAGAGAAGTGAGGGGCCAGCAGCTATAGGCATAACAGTAATAGTTAATAAAGAAGACTTAGTCTTATATGGTTCAGTGAGTTTGAATTGACACTCCCCACTTTGTATTAGAGATGTTTTACTCTCGTAGAAGTAGAAGCAGAATAGATTATCATGTTGAGTGATTAGTTATTATTATTTATTATAAGAAAATCAATTTTACACTAAGGAATTGACTGCAACAATTCTTCATATTTTTATATACTTGAAGAATACAGAGAGAAAATGCTTTTCATCCGAAAGATAACTAGGTAGGCCAAATTCAGTCCAGATACAGATACGTACAACTTTAAAGACATTTGTGAGACAAAGAGCCTATGACTCAGAGTTGAAAACATTTTGCCATCTGCAATTATAGCTACGTGATTGGTTTCAAATAGAGCTAATTAAATATGGTGTGCTAAAAGATCTGTCTATTCTAACTGAGGTCCAATGACACGCTGGGGTCAACTGTGGTGGGGAACTTTATTGATCTTGATACGCCTGTGCATTCCATCCTGCCAAGGTGCAGATCCAGACCAGCAGAGGTCAGAGGAGGTTGGCGAGATCAAACACAGCAAATTCAGCAAAAAGGGGATAAAGTTATTTTGCTATACTGCTCTGTAATCTGAGATGCTCTGTAAATAGTATTTTATTATGAAATAGCTTTGTCCAGCAAGATAGATGTTAGATAGATAGAATTAGAGAGAAAGGAGAAACATATAAACATAAATTCTTAAAACCATACCAACATACAGTACACAATCACCCAAAAAAGAAAAATTCCAGTGGTTACTTTGCAGTGATTACTTAAAGACTAAGACCTCTGACCTCTGTTAAGTATATGTTTTCACTTTTAAGAAATGTTTATTAAATCCTTGAAATAAAAAGAGTTATCACCCTTGAAATCAAATGGCTTATTATGGGTAGTCCATAGACTAAAAGATCAAGATCTGTAAAATCAGAGTTTACTTTTGGGCTAAAGTACTTTAAGTAAGCCCAGTATTTCTCTGAATACTGTATGTTGAAACCTTAATAAATGAACCCCTATATGTGGCAGATGCTTTCGAACTTCAATTTTCTCTACTCCGCGTATACATGGATTTATTATTATTTTTGAAAAGTAGGCAATTAAAGCCTTATCTTGTAAGGGACATTGTAATTTAAGGAATACTATTCAAATTGGATGTTAATCCATCCATCCATCCTCATCTGCTTATCCAGAGTCGGGTCGCGGGGGCAGCAGCTCCAGCAGGGGACCCCAAACCTCCCTTTCCCGAGCCAC
>JAODTR010003989.1:0-12375 GCA_025399935.1 Amblyopsis rosae | reverse complement strand
GGTCCCTTGCTGAAGCTGCTGCCCCCGCGACCCGACTCCGGATAAGCGGATGAAGATGGATGGATGGATGGACATTTTGCCATTTCTTAATGATAACAATTTTGAGTTTGCTTTAGAAGGCACACTACTTACCCACATAGCCTACTGTAACGATCTCCCAAATATATGAACATTTTCATCCTAAAATATTGTATTAAGAAACTGCCCTGTCTGGAAAAAATCATCGTCGCTGGTGTAGGGCATATCAATACGTAATTCACAACCAACGTTTACCACGATAGTGTGTTGGATGCTTGTTTTGAAAGTAGTAGGCTGCCATTAATATAAAATGTTTCCCGTGTTTCAGTTAAACTTCTCCCTGCTTCCCTTGTCGACTATTAGGATTAGGCCTATATAGTCATTCTACCATTGTCTTTTCTTGTCTGCCCTTATAATGACAATAATATTGTTTATCGCGATTATTTCTGGGACAATTAATCGACCAACAAAAATTGTTATCGTGACAGGCCTATGTGTGACCAATCAGCGTTGTACAGATAGCTACGGTGTGGTTTTAGATAAATAGACAGCAAAAGCCACTCGATAACAACAATGGCAGTTCCTAAAGAGCGTAACAAAAGATGCTGCAATAGCCTTGCATTTATTAGAAGAGCAAAGGACAGAAAGTCACTAAAGGCCTTTCTCGGTGGAAATTATGTTTTCCCTCTTCTCCCGACTGCCTTCACCAAGAGTTTAATTCAACAACTGGCTCTGCTGTTGTAGTGTCTTACCTAAGATAATTCAGGTCCTAGCTGTTAATTGGAGCTTCCAACAGCTGTGTTTAGTTGACTAAATACAGTGCTGTTTACTGGGACATCAGGGGACTCACCTGTGACAATGTACTGAGAATCTCCAGAGAAGGCGCAGTCCCACATCCAGCCTCTAGAGGTCTCTCCAGGGTTGTTGCTCTTGATGCTCAGCTCGGTCATCAGAGAGAAGTTTGACGTTCTCCAGATCTTACAGGTCTGGTCTGCTGAGCAGGTGGCCAACAGGCTGTAGTGGGAAGAAAACAAAACAGGAATAAACAAATACACAAGTAGTCAACACCATCAACAACTGTTCGCTTTACCACCAACTAACAGGCCATGTTTTATAAGTCAGTCCAAGTATCTGGTGGTCTCCTCTAATAAACTAACAGCAGATGACCTCCACTACAAGTAAACGCCCAGAGGATGAGCTGTGCTGTGTGGATGAGGGCACTCACGTGGAATCAGGGCTGAACTTGCAGCGTAGGGAGTAGCGTTTGTGGGCAGGGATCTTGGTCTTGGGGATGAGTTGAGTCCCCTCATCCCCCATGCCTCCTGCTAGGTTCCACACATAACAGTTTCCCTGGTAGTGCAGACCAGACAACAGTGTAACGTTAGTATTCACCATGAGCCTTTATATACTGTACATGTCTACTGACATGAAAGTAAGCTATTACTATCTATTATAAAGGCTGCTAAGTCAAATCAAACCTCCATTGTCTCTTTTGGGTCAGTGACACTTCATTCTCGAGAACACTTGCTAACTTATTAATAAAACAAAACATATTCCCTCATAGGCTCTGCTCCACACATGAAAACACATCGCAAAGCCAAGGTCATTGTTATTGTGAGTGGTGTTCACCACTTTGTTTATATTCCTATTTACAGAGCCAGGGCTGTGTAGAAACACCAGATTCGTTTTTCAGCACACACAGAATGATAAGCATGAAATAAGATGAATTTGACAAAAACGTGTATTAGCTTACAATTAGCTTGCCATAGCTGAATATACATTTAACGGCATGCAGAACCTGACAGCCAATAGGGCACCCTGGTCTGCCTCGTGTCCTGTCGTCAGAGTGAAGGCTGGACAGAAACACTACAGTACAGCGCTTATAAGCTGTTCTTTCATGCATGGAATGTGTACCCATTGCCAAACAGTCAGCAATGTTATTAAACACAGCGCTTTGATGTAGCCTCCCCGATCAGCGCACAGCACAGTGTCACATACTGCAACACTCAGTTATGTCACATACACACTGTTGTGTGTCACAAATACACAATGCAGTTACCAGTTATCAGATAATTTGGTAAAGTGGAAAACGTATCTCTATTGCCTACTTTATCTTTGCCATACACCCCTCCCCCACCAAGGCTGGGTACAGACCGCGCTGTTGACGGCGGCCATGTAACTGGCATCTGGGTCAATGTGGACTGAGTTGATGGACACATCAGGCTCAGGAATCAGCTGCTCATTGTGGTCCGTCTTCAGGTCCCAGACGTGAATCACCCCACTCTGGTCTCCCACAATCAGCTCTGCCTGGAAACACACGCTTGCGTTTACATCCAAGCAGACACTTACATTTCAATTAAGCCTACCTCCTTCAGAGAGACAGTCTAGTGGCCGGTCACAATATCAGCTGTTCAAAGATAAGTGTCACTTGACAGGTTATTAGAACCAGCATCCAACATGGCTGTGAACTAGTGTACCCAAAACTGAACAGCTCACCTGGTTGGGATGCAGGCACACACAGTTGATGGGTGCGTTGACCTGGAAGATCCTCTGACATTGTAGGTTTCTAGATCTAAAAGCAGAGCAAACCGGTCAAAGCTTACATATATTAGCAATTGAATATTCTACCATGACCAGACTTATTCTAATCGTGTCCTGAAAAATGCATGCTATTCCATGCAGGAAATGTATGAATTGCACATAGGTTTTCTAATGATCAATTTGCGTTTATAAATCATAACCTTGGATTACTTAATACAACATGTCACATTTGTAACGCATGAGTGACGGTTGCGGCGCCTCATGTAGATATTGCATTTAATTCAGCCCATTTACAATACTTATTTGACAACATAAATGTCATGCTGTATTGCTGATCAATATGATGTTATTTTAACTGACAAAAATGTGCTTATTTATTTATCAGAAACAAGGACATTTCTAAATGACCCAAACCTTTTGACAAATTGAATTACCCAAAGTAATAACCTATTTAATTCTAGTCAATTAAGTGTAATCATAATCAAATAAAAGAAAGGGACACCTCCGTGTAGTTGGCACCCCATATAGCAAGAATGTGAATAAAAGGATTTTGATTTGTTTGTGCAAATTTGTCCATGCAAAATAAAAATGTGTGCGAAAACCGGTTTAGAGAAATAATAAGTTTTAATTTACATGTGAAGCCTATGAGCGATTCAGCCCATTCCAGGGGAGGATGATGATGTAATCTGTTTACATAAATAAACCTCAAATTAATGATGAACTAATGTTTTTTTGTTTGCAATAAATCTGCACATGATACAAAAACAACTGTGGTAAGTTTAAAATAATATTAACATTAATATGAGGACGTCACACCATTGTAAAAAACGTAAGGTATAATTTCTTGAAAAGGTTGTGTGCAAAATGTTTTATTTTGCTAATAAATAAAAATGCTTTTCTTCATAATCTTATCATATGGGGTGCCAACTTCACAGAGGTCAATGGGACAGGTTTGGTTACTTTGCAGGACTTCAGAGTGATTAAGAAGGAGAGAATCATCGTCCATAGCTGGATGGAAGTTGTGTACCTCAGGTCCCAGATGCGAGCCATGCAGTCCTCTCCTCCGGTGTACATCCACCGGCCATCCTCGTGGAAGCCCACAGATGTGATGTTCTTGCTGACGCCGTCGTAATTGATCACCGGATTTGGGTTGTTGGAGTTCAGATCGTACATTCGTATGTGCTGATAGCCTAAAACACAGAGAAGCATTATAAACAATACAAACAATGTGTGCTGTATTCAGGATATTGATGCTGCAGGAGGAGAATCTGGAACTTACCAGCAGCTGCTATCATGCTCCTGTCAGGAGTAACCTCAAGGGAATTAACTTGCTGAGAGCAGTGGTTAAGAAAGAGATCAATCGTTTTTACAATTGCTATTCACCAGTTTATTTAAAAATAATGTTATGTGTGCATAATGACATACTGGTCTGACATACCAACAGCTCAAGTTTTCATTATTAATTACATTTGGGGCCACCCAATGTTTTGATAGTCTAGGCAGTGGTCTTCAACATGATGGTCATGAAACCCTGGACGCTGCTTTTCAAGCGTACCTTTAGGCCAATAACTTGCAACTGCATTACACCATGTGTTAAAACTGTTCAAGGATACGGAGTCCTGATGCTGGACTGTTCTGGTACAGATCCCACTGTGGGCCTGCCAGAAGCGGACTGTGTGGTCATAACCAGCCGTAGCCAGGATCACTGGGTCGCTACCCACTGTTCCCTGGTTAACATTCATTCTTCACTGCTAACTGTAATGAATTGAGACTGTAAAGAAACATTAATATATGCACTGACTAATATGGCACAATGTATGATTTGTAATGGTTGTTATTTTGCGTTATCCGGATGAAAATGTGTAAATGAGAACGTCTGTCAGCTGGTCCACGTACAGCAGCCAGTTTAGCTACCTGATTAGGACGTGAGCAAAACCTGATACGGTCATTAATTAGGCGAAACTAAATTAATATGACGCGAAATAAACTCGTGATTTTTTTGTGCACTTTTTTTCGCACAATTGTGTATTTATAAGCAACAATCATGCAAAAAGTTTAAAATATACCTACCGATGGCAGGTTACTGTACGTCTAGGCAGTGTGCCCCACTGAAACATTTCCCTATATTTATGTTCCGCTTTCATTAACTGTACACTGTTACACGGTCTCCCCCTGCTGTTTAGATTTGTCACGTACAGTCCGGTAAGGCAATCGTCAGGTTCATATTTATACGTCAGTATAGCCTACTGTAATATACAGTAAAGCATAATGCATCTACCGTGAAATACCTTCTAATAACTGTTTGTACACAAAAGTGTACCTACACCTTACATATTTGATAGTTAAATGTTGCATATTAATACACATATTTCATTATTCATTTCCAGGTAGCTATTGTTTAATATCTTACTTCTGCAGACTAGTACACCAGCATAGTATACATTCCAACATTCTCAACAATTAAATACATCATAACATTTAACTGAATAAATATTTAACTAATAAACAATTGTACACAATTAAATACATATTAAATAAACAGAGCATGTAAATATGTGTCTACATCACATATCTGAGCAAATAAATACTGTAACTCATAAATCTGACCATTTGAATGAACACACGACTTTAACGTTAGTGAACAAAAATGTCAGACATTTCCTAGTGCAGCAGTTGAAGGCTATGCCCACTTGCTTTATGTTAAGTGTGGCCTACTACAACAGGGCAGACATATGTTGTTTCACTTCCCCTGGGTCAGCCAGTGAGCAGGAAAGGACTGTCCCTTTGATTCCTGTCTTCATCTTGGTGCAGGGGATGATCTAGACATTGTATACAATCCATATATTTTATAATTGTGCATGTGCTGTGATATGATAAGTAATTGTGTGGTTGAGTAATTGAGTGGTTGAACACTCATGACATACCTTCACACATATTTTGCATCTTTCTAAGAGAAATGTCCACTTCATTGCAGTCCGTTCATCATCAGTCAACCCTGCAAACTCCTCTGTCTGCAATAGACAGATAGAAAAAATGAAAGTGTCTTTTATTTTGACTGCAGCACAGGAACAATCCGTATAGTATGCTACAAACACAAATCAGACACTAATGTCACCGATTTCAAAACAATGAATATATACACAAGATTGAAGGATGAGGAATTAAATATGTATTCTGTTGAGACTACGACTTCAACCAAATCACTTTATATGAACTGTATGCCTTTAACTCTAACTTCCAGACACACTCAGATGCAAGTTTTTTTCCGTTTTAGTTTGAGCCTACAAAGTGCATGGCTATCCCACAATGCTGAGTGGCTTGTATTTTGTCTTGACACCTCTATCACTGCACATCAGAGACCAACAGTATAACATGTCACATGCTGTATGTGTTAATATTTCACATGTATAGTACATGTTTCTACAGATGTACTGACAGTGCAGCCCAGAGTCTTTTCAGCAACAGGGCTTTTAAGGGAGCAGGTCATTAAGGTGCCGGTGTGGTCTGTGATGTCCACTAGCAGGTCAAACCCTGTGCTCACTGTCAGGGCCTGGCCCTGCCCTGGACATGATATGTTGGTACAGTTCAACAGGTCTTCATCCACCTGGCACTTGCACTTGACACTGGAATGGCAGAGAAGATAGAGACTGATCAAAAGTCAGATAACTTAGTTAATTTATCTACTAATGCGAAGTATTTTTTGATTTAGAATGTGATCTGTTGCACTGTATGGTATACTGTGACGGTTTTCAGATCATCGGAAAAGTTGCTGATTTGTTAGTAATACATTTACACATCGGGATTTTGCTAACTTTGCCTCTGCATCACATACGGTATGTTGTTTTCTAATATTTTGGCAACTTTGCATACATCATTTCACAATGCAAAGTTTGCATTAAAAATCCCAATAAAACATAATGTTGCCCTATGAGAAATACTGTACACTTCTAGCCAGGCTGTTAAAACCCAAATTTGTCTACAAACATCAATCAAGAATCAAAGAACATCAGAAATAACGAATGACAAATGTTATTAATAGTCCATTATATTACTGTCTTCTCCCCCCAAATACAGCTGTCACCTGTAGCTAATGCCGATGCCATCCAGCAAGTCATCAATGCGCCGTGTCTCAATATTTTGTCCCATAAATACATGCTATTAGAGTTTTCGTGCAGATAGGGAAACTTAACGGCAAGTTTGTTTCCCCAGAAAATGACATGCGTACATATTTTAAAACGAGGCCACTGAGCTCCATATTGAGATGTGCATGTACAATACAGTCAGAGATACATCTCCATCCTTGCCCTACGTGATGGACTTACCACCTGGACCTGATGACTTTGGACACAGAACAGTCAAGGTCTAGCTTAGAGATAAAGCTGTAGGTAATGCCAAAGAAAGCCTCAGTGCTCTCCTGGGCCTTCAGCTTCAGCTGGCTCACTGTGTATACATCACTGATGGAGTCTACTAATAGAGAGAGGCACAGTATTCATTACAGTAGAACTGTTAAAGCAGATACTGTACACAACACCATACAGTCTCAGGTTGTATAAAAAAAATCACATCTTTCACATACAACTTTATGCCGGGCCGCGCGTAGCCAACATGTGCAAATGTCGCTTACTGACTGACTTACTGACCGACCAACCTTGTTAAAAAGCGCATGCATTACAAAAAGAGACAAAGCGCAACACGTCATACTGTGAAAACCACGCCCACTGGGAGGGGGAGGTGAAACATTTCACAGCTCTCCGGTGACTATGCATTGCATTAAGCTAACACAGATTCTGACTGCTGCTATGTAACATAATGCACATGGTAACCAACCTAGAATTATGTTTTGATAAGATTTCAAAACGGAAAAAGTAGTATTTAAGGAGACCAAACTGGATACAGGCCACAGAGACAGAGCGCAACACGTCATATTGCATTGAAAGATACTGTACTGCCGGGTAGACACTTATATGCAGCACAATATGAAAAATACTCTTTTCCTGATAACATTTTCGATGTTTCATCATGCGAAAGGATTATTTTGGCACACTATGTGAACCAGTCATCACATGTACAGTAGGCAGATTGAGTGTCTGGATCCCAGAGTTGTCCCATTTCGCCCTGATATGCCGTGGCTGTTTGTCAATTTTGTGGCCCCGATATGGTCTTCCATATTGAAAGATCTACGGACCCTCTGCTCAAGAGAGATCATTGCTGAGCCATTCAGTCTTTCCTGGGACATGGTGGACCGCAAATTTGATTTGATGAGCTTCAATAAGGAGAAACTCCTCTCTCCTGAAGTAACTGTGACAGGTAGTCAAGAGTAAACGAAGGCTGTAATACTCAAGTTACTAGGGCTGCCCCCTGAAAGGCGACATGTCGAATCATCAGTCGGTGCCCGTTCAGTCAACTGAAGGGGAAACTTCAGTTGTTCAGCTGTCGTTTTTTTCTTCAACCCATGTGCATTACCATAACAGAGCACATATTTAACATTACAATACTGCAGAGCACATGGATACAATTCCAATGAGGAATTATAAATAAGACGTCAACAGACACCAAACATTTAATTGTATCAATAGTATTTTAATAATACATTTGGATATGTTGGGCTAACATAGCCTTAATAGCATCTACCGTTGTCGGCAAAATTTAAACGGCGAAAGTTCATGACGTCTTTCCCATGTGCCATGGCTATAACAAGAACAAAGATTTATGCAGGTTTGAAACTATTATATAAGCTAATTTAGACGAGAAACTGGATGTATGTGTCCACTGTCCAAAAGACACTTGATTGTCATCACTAAAACTCCTGCCTACGTTATTGTAAACACGGACCTAAGTAAATATGGAGTGGTTTATTGCAAAACAAAACGATTTGCACAGAGGAGGAAGTCAGCCCAGGATAGTGAGCCAATGAACTATATTTTAACAGTTAGCGTGTATCTGTCTTCTTAGCTGTTGTTTTGGCCATATGGATCGATTGATTGTCACGGGCAGAATGTCTACAGTAAGCTTCTGTTTACAGTACTAGGCTCCGTAACAGTAGGCAGCCTGCTGCATGACTCTTGCATGCATCTGACTGTTAAACTGATAAAAATCATCAAACTCACACCAGTGGATTTAATTATTGCCAGAACCTAGGCTATTTAGAGAGAGAAAAAAAGGATTGAATCGTCGAATCATCGTATTGAACAGCTATGTATAATTCAACTGACAAAATCCTGAGTCAAATTACCATACAACTCTAACATTCCAGTCATCTACCAGGAAATTGTAGATCACTTCATGCCTCCTTCTTATTTAACCCATTAATTAATTCTTAATTTCTGCTTATGGAAAGGTTAATTTTGCTGCAGCAGGAGGCCCCCACTCCCAACGGGGCCCCACGCAAATGTGTGGTTTGCGTGTTGGAAAACAACGGCAGAGGATATGCCTCCCACTTTTGCCTATATCTACTTTCATCTCCTTAAAACCTTGTTTTTTCAGTTCGACAGCTTATGAATGGGAAATACATTCAAATTAAACCAATGTTATAAGTAAAGTTAAAATGACATCACAGGAGAGGTATATTAGTACTTTGGCATCTGAAGGCTGATGCCAGAATTTAAAAAAGTTTGCTTTCCTTTGTTAAATTCAGTACATTGTGTGTACATTGTGTGTCCAGCTGGACTGGAGATGGTGGTATGGGTATATCACTCACTTTCACTAGTCTATATAGATGGCTAGTATATTGCTGGCTGCCACAGTAGAATAGATCTGCTACTGATGACTGTTATTGATGGATAACCAGCACTTGGGACACTTTGCAGAGCAGTCCGAGGGTTACATTTTTAGCTTTTAGCTATAGCTACCCAACTGCAACCATTGCACGCTGACTTCGACTGAGGTATTTTTACAATCTAGCCTATTGATTGCTTTCTTTATGTCTTAATTGCATAGCGTATGTTGCGTACACTAAATAAGAGTTATGTTTATAAAATGTAGACTATACATATTAGGTATGGTGACCAGATTTTCAAACCCCAAAACCGGGACCCTTAAATTTTGTACAGCATGGTAATACATGCATAAGCCTGTTTGGCTCTGACTCATATGTGGAAACATAACAGTAATAGTATTATTAATTTAATAGTGGTGAAAAGCGGGACAATTTGTTAATGAGTATCAAAACTGGAACATTTGAGTGTTTTAGAGATATTTGTCAGGACTCTTATCTTAAAAAAAATATATATCTCTAAATCGAAATTATATAGCCATCAAATCATTTCTGGCTCAAAATCATCTAAGAAAAATGTAATCGGTGCATCCAATAAATAACAATGGGCAACACTATATAATGCAGTACTGTATACAGTGTAGTAGTTGTAGATGCGTGAGATGTACTGTATATGAAAATAAGGTAATGCGGTATTCATTGTTCCCTACCAGGCATGTCCTCTAGCCTGTCAATCTCCTCCAGAGCCCCGGACTCAGACAGGCTCTTGGCATAGCTGAACAGCAGACTGGCCTCCTTGGTATCTGAGAGGTAGGATAAACTTTAACATACACATTACACATACCTCACACCGTGTCCAACAGACAGTGTTCTTTTCCTCCACTAACCACAGAGGCTAGCGGTTTCCCAACGTAATCTGCCACGCTCGCTGTCTGACAAAACCAAATGTATTTGTAGAGTGGAATATAAACATCCCCACAACTGTAGAGTAACTGCCAAAGTGACTGGCGGAGGGTAGAGTAACCACAAGCCACAATGTAAAAACATCTGTCATTAAGAGTATGGGCTTTAGAACTCCAATGTCATACCTGCTTTTACACTCCATCTATGTGTTCCAGGTTTCTATGTTGGTATTTATCAACAGTAGTTTAAAGTAGTAGCTTTTGGTATTTGGTACGATTTCATAATACGATCAAGTTCCAAAACAAAGGATATATTGGAGTGGAATATGTCATTTGGCCACCATTATTAGGGTTATAAAGTATCAATATTATGATTTGTCATTTCATTTCAGTATGAGAAAATAAATCAATTTGCACTGGAATATAACTATGCAAGCACAATGGTGGTGCATCTTTTTCTGAAAGTAATGTAAGTACTCAAGTAATCAAAATGACAACAGCTGCACAAAATTAATTTTAAAATACTTTGAAATGAACTCCATCACACCTTAAACACACCAGCTTGTAGCTATTGTATGTCTGACAATGTGCACTTGTGAAGCCCATGCAGATATATGTATTCTTACCAGGGTTGACAGTGACAATGGTTTTGGAGTTAACTGTTGCTGCCATGCAGTTGCGAAAGCTGTCGAAGCTAATCTTGGCATCTGCAATGAAGAGGACTTCAGGACAGAAAAACAGAAATTGACAGAAAGTCACAAAAACGTTATCAATCAAATTTCAACTTCAGACACTTTCGTCATAAAAGAGATCACTATCTGAATATTACAGAATATGTATATTATAGAAAGAACTAGAACAACTATTCAGGTTGTGACTGAGAATTAGCAGCCACTGTTAACCTACCCGTCTCCCTCGGTATCAGAGTCTGTATCAGTTGAATGGCTTCTCTGTCCCAGCTGTGTGTGAGAGAGAGGTCACAAAGTTACCCCGGAGAGAGAGAACAGGCTGACAATCAAATCCACATGGAGTACAATGGTTCAGGGGCGCAGTCTGAAGTTTGATCTTATCAAAATTAAGTTGCAAATAATATAAACTCAAAATTACAGAGGTCACACACATCCAAAAGGTCTGCATGGGTATGATCCAAGAGGCAATAGGAGCTAAAATAACACTAGCCAAACATCAGTTTATGCTTAACATTTGCCACACTAATAAATCAAACCACTCCTTACCAGACTAAAGAGAAGGAGGTCACAGAGTCATCAAAGAGCTTCACTTCAAGTCTTTGTCCTTTGCGTCCGTCTGACGTGGTGAAATACTTGGTCTCTGCAATCTGAAGTTATAAGATTATTTAAATAGTTTTTCTGCTATCTTTCCTTCCTGTTATATTAACAGCCTCTTGGTAAACTCACATACAGTATTTAGGGCTTATGTTATTTGCATGTTACTGCTCTAGGAAAGTAAATGAATGAATAAAACAACATGGTCACATGTCACAACTATAGACATATGTACTACATGTAAGTCTGCCAAATGCCGTACATGTAAATGTCACACGAGTAGAGGATGTGGCCCCTTAAGAGTTCCCTACCGATCTTACAGCAGCCAGAATATTGATCACACTTCCATCTAGGCTCTTGCCATTGGCAACAATGTCTCCCAGGCAGTAGAAGTCTCTGGGGTCCTTCCCTGGCATGTGGAGCAGAGGTAGAAGTCTACCCATCAAGTCCACATCAGCGCACAGAGACACCTGGGTATGGGCCTCAGTCACCAGCAACCTGTAGAAGCTGAGACAGCAGGAGGCGTTCATGGACACCGGTCTAGCTGGGGTTGACTGTTTACACAGGCACCTCTCTAGCCATTTACAACTAGAATACTGAGAACACAGTTAACATTATACACTATACAGCAACATCACAAGGTAGCAAACTACAGGTTTCTGATTAGGGTGCTTATTACCTTGGTGTGGTCGGACAATATCTTTCCTCTTTCTCTACATCCTTACTGGCAACCATCGGATTTTCCACGACGACTTAAAAAAAAAAAGGTTATAATATACCTTAAGAACTATGTTCATAGTTGTATGCATTTATAATGTATACATGAATCAATCCCCAATAAAAAATACACATACACATATATACACATACATACACATATATATATATACATACACATACATACACATACATACACATA
>JAODTR010003988.1:0-12375 GCA_025399935.1 Amblyopsis rosae | reverse complement strand
TATTGTATTGTTTTTACTCATTTTGTATTGTTTTTAATGACATTGTAGTGTGAAGCACTTTGTGTTACATGAATTTGACTGAAAAGTGCTATATAAATAAAGATTGATTGATTGATTGATTGATTGATTGATTGATTGATATAGATGAACATTGAAGCTGTTCATGCTATCCATGCTCCATCCCCACAAACATGATGTAGATTTATTAGATTTATTAGGGGCAGATGGTTCAAAATAAATCTGGGGAGCATCAAACACTTAATTTCCTGCATTCTGGTGAATTATTTACTGCATCAATGTATGATGCAAATGTGTAATGCAGTATGAAATCAAACATTATGTATTGCTTTCAAATTCTATATCATATTTTCTCATATATCCCTTCTAAATCAATGCATGACTCTTCTGTCCTAACCCTATCCCCTGCATCCCCCCATCCTCCCCAAATCTACGCCTATGATAGAGACACATGCTACCCTACATGAAGTGACAGGGCCAGTCAGGACATGGTGTTAGAGTCAACATCAATCCATTATGGAGATCAAGAATGCAACAGATCAATACCACACCTGCCTGGGAAATAATTCTACTCTGATGAGATAAAGATCTCTTTATAACGCCACTGACAAACTTCATTAGCACTTCAGATGGCTTCCTGCTTCCTCCTTGAGATTAAGACAAGCAAATGTACCTTTCTCAATGTCAGTAAAAAGTTCACCTCAGTATCTCGGCCACACTATCTACGATCTGTTAGAATAATAATCAGATGTATTTGCCAAATTAGTCCGCAAGGAGGTATTTTTGTGTGTGCAGTAGCTAGATTAAAAGAGCATTAGCGCAATCCATGTCGGCAAAGCTGAATATATCTTTCCGTACCAAAGTAATATTCTGTTTACATTCCTCATTTCTCACGTAGGTCCTGCAAAAATCACATTTTGTATTAATTTGAACTTAGTTTGCTTTGAGAGTAAATTCTGGGTTTTTTTTAGGGGGGAAAATGTAATTAAGACTTTATCATATTTATTTTTAGACCTACTTAATGATTCATTTTGTGTCTGCCTATAGCAGTTATTGGTGCAGAATGAAACATCCTACTGTGTGGGGTTTAATCATTAAAGGTATATTAAGTAATTGCAAGCTAATATGCATGTTCAAATTCACCAAATATTTTGTTACATTCTGCAGCTGCCCGTTCTCTGTTCGTGCTGAAAAATGTATCCGGTACTTCTACAACACCCTGTATCCATAAATAGGAACACAAACAAAGTGGTGCAGACTGAACACAACAATTTTCTAAGAGAGTCCCCTATTGCATTGAAGCGAGAGGTGTTTGTGTCGAACTTTGCAAGCGTTGTCAAGAATGATTTACTATACCTTTAAAAGTGTACTCCACCCAAAAACGATATCTGGCATATCAATTACCCACCCCTCAGAAACTGGAATGCAGAAAAATTGGGTTTACTCCCATCCCTTCAGAGAAGGGAGCTCTAACCATTTAGTGATACAACAGAGGTGACATGGGATGAGAATAATAAAAAAAATATCTTTGTATAGTACAGTACAATGATTTTTGTATTCCTTTAATCCTTTAAATACCGAATACAAGTCTGTAAAAGTGTATTATTATTATTATTATTATTATTATACATTCTTGTAGAGAATCAATTCCCACACCCATACACACTCTATGGAAATGTATAATCTCTAAAATAATAAGACAAAAATACTAAAAAGTGCAGAATTTTTTTTTTATGACGTTAAATAAAGAAGTAATTTGATGGTTATTTTCTCTGGTTTAGGGGTTTAAAGAAGATCTAAGATGAAAAAAGATTGTCAGCCAATGCCAGTGGCTTAATAAATTGTAACTGGCTGCGGAGCAGGCTGTTATGACAGGCAATTGGCGCACTATGGCAGGTGAAAAAACATTATTGTTGACAGAGTGCCATAATGACAGGTGCCTTGGTTGATCATTAGGCAAATAAATACACTGGATGAATTTTACATTTGTTCTAACTAAGGTAAGGCAACATTGTGTATGTGTCACTTTGCAGCAAAATACATTATACTTTTCTAGATGGATTAAGTTAGTTAATTGTCGCTAACAGTAACAATAATGTAACAATACATGGCACCGGGTGGACAACTTTAGGCCACAGCCTAGTTTTTACATCTATTAGTTTATTATTTTTATTATTATTAATTTGTTCTGCTTATTTCTTTAATCATCAGATGTTGGTCTTTGATGACATTATACAATACATTGTCAAGCCCCATTTAGTTTAACTTTTCTTTATATCTCTAGACTATTAGAAACAGGCTTTTATCGGTTATCATATTATTTGGAAATGTTAAATATAGTGCATATAGCTTTGATGGTCGCCTCATTGTGTACTCTAATGCAATCATTATGCAGTAATGCGTTTAGCGCTACTCCAGAGTAGAGCGAGAGCACTTGGCACCTGTGGTTATCCACGTTCAATAATGTAAATTGTTATACGTCATTGAATAAATATGTCTACAACCGCAACATTCAAATTCCAACGATGGCCTATGCTATGTCCATTTAAGATAAGTTACAGAAATAAATACATTAGGCATATACAGTGATTTACGAATTTATAACTGATAAAAGCAATGTTTAATAATGTTGACGAAAATATTTTGTCAACATCCCTTTTACCATGAAGAAAACGAGATGTTAACGAGAAGAAAATAGATCACTGATAATAAAAACTATGACTACATTTACGATGATTAGATTTAATATGACGAGACAAAATGAAAACGTTAGTGGTATATTTTATTTTTTTAAACTCTGCCTGCATATTATTTACCATAGTTTCATACTTATATTTAAAAACTGTGTATGATTTTCCATAATTGCACACATAAATGTGCAAGCTGCAGCACAATGGTAAAGCTGGCTGGTGAGACCGTATGATTTACCGTAACTCCACACACAAGGTAGCCTGGCTTTGCCCGACTATGCTTTCAGCTCAATTTATTTAGCTGAGATTACAGTCTGGAAACCCTGATCACATTAGCGTTCGCACAGCCACACTGTTGGCGGCCTAATTAGAGTGGGTTAGTGAGATGACGTTGAAGTCAAGGGTGTTTCGAAATGGTGGTAGAACAATCAAAACACTTGTAGCAATGGCGATTTATTCAGCGCTGTCCAATAGTTTCAAAATTAACCAGAGGTCTCCGCCAAGTAGGAGGATAGGACTGCGAACACTTCCCAATGGAGCGTGGCCAGACCTATTCACAGTGAATATGGTCTAGTTACACCAGGCTACACATAATTAGGCAGCACAATATAAAATTTGGCAGGTGAGACGGTCTTCACAAGGAAAAAGCAGGACTCCTGCAGGACTCCTACTGATACAGTCTAAACAGCAATGGTGTCATCCTACACTACTGTATACCACATATCATAACTCAAACTCATTTGTGTCTGTAGAGGTCTTACTTAGTTCCAAGTACCCATCAGCTTTCTATGCAGAAAAGGCTCCAAGTAAATATAAAACAACCAGAACCATACTACCTAGATTATATACAGTAGTACACACGCACGCACACGCACACGCACACGCACACACACTCTCACGCACACACACACACACACACACACACAAATACCCCCAGCATTCCTGGTGAGAGAACTGGTGGGAAGCTGCCAGCGTCCGTCAGAGGCCGGGGGGTGGCTTTGGAGAACAGAGGGGTCTCATGGACGAGGACAGCAGCATCATTATGAGTCCCGTGGATAAACAGCCCAGCCTTAATGTTACACATGGCAGTCGGGCCAGGCTATCCGACCTTAGTCAAATGTGCCTTAGACAGCATGCCCTGCAGTGGGCCAAATTTCAACAAGTATACAGGAAATCCAGATAAATACATAAATAAATAGTAGTGTTGTATTTGGCAGGCCCACGCTGTTTGAGAATACCTCTGTATATTTGGATAGCTACTGGAAGCTCCCGAAAGCCAGTGCATATTCAACATCTACAGTATACAGGCCTTTCATGGGGCTCACGCCAGACTCACTTACAATGAATCACAGGTTTGACCTTCAGGAAGGCAATTAAAACCACGCATTAGGTGTTGAACATTATGCTTGTGAAAATATAGATTTAATATGTTCTCGACATCATTATGCATCATTAATGCTAATGGTAGTCTTGCTGCTAAAGGGGCCTCTATCAATGCATTTCATTTACATGAACACACATGCGTATACATTTGTATGTAATTAACCCCACCCAAAAAAAGATGTAAAATTACAATTACATTTTTATTTATTTTATTTTATTTTTCATTGACATGAATTGGTATTAAATAGTGTGACCATACTTTCAAAAAATGTGACACTGGGGTCAGGAAAGCAGACAGACTTATGGGTACGACTAGTAGGTGGAAGGTTGATGCTGTGGGTTGAAAGTTAAAAAATGCTTCCACAATCATGCAACTATGTTAATTAAGATAAGTAAGATAATACACTAAGGGCCAGATTTACTAAAGGTTTGCGTGAGTAAAAACCTGTGCAAACTTAATAGCACTCGCAAATAACACGTAAGCTGATTTACTAACAGTGTGCACAGAGGATGACCTCTTTCAAAAGTGCATAGTATTTTTCATTTGCTACATTTGCCTTATTGATTAAATGTGGGGTGTTTCAATGTTAATTTGAAAAATAATGGGAGGGAAATATGCAGATACATTCGTTTACTACACGCAATGTGATCTATCAAGCCTAAAAGCTATTTCAGGTGATTGCGACAGCACCTACATTTAATTTAATAAGTTTGAAAGGAAGGTAGTTGAGACTGAGATACATTGTTTTCCGTAGAATCATCTAGTACACCTGCATAAACATTTTTGAATATCTGCTTCCCAGCATTTACAGTATATAATAGGCCTAACATCTGGAATAAGTGTGTGGGCCAATGGGTGTGTGTGTGTTGTTATTGGGGACTGAAGTTACATCGTTTTGAGTTAACTATAGCCTACCTTAAACAACAACAAGAAACAAATAACATTATGCATTCATATGGGGTCTCACACATGAGGGTTAAGTCTTGCCATATTTTCATTTATTCTGAGATCCTTTTTGTTTTACATACGGCATTTCATTTCTCACAGATGCTCTCCCTTATGGTGTTTTTTCTTGTTACATTCATGTCTTTGCTGTAGCTATGTTAATTTGTCTCTTCCACCATCTAATTCCATCGTATTGAATTTGCGCTTGTGCATACGGTCAGACTGCTGAGTCCCACGGCGGGAAACGATTAAAACACAAAAACTTCTCATTTATATACTGCCGCCTCCATGGTGTTTGCACCGGTTGTCATTTACACAATAATTCATAGTTGATCACCCTAAAATTACACACGCAATATTATACAATGCCCACGCAATTTAGCACTCTTTATTTGTGATGTTAGTAAATCTGTTAGTAAAACTAACTTGTGCTTGCCGTCTGTTCTGTGTGCGCACCACTGAAATAATCATCTTCATACATTTCTGAAATGGGAACACAAACAAAGTGGTGCAGACCGCACTACACAACTCTATTCTAGCCTTCGCAATGCATTTCAATGTGTGAGGCAGAGCTTCTAAGGGAGCACCCTATGGTATTGAAGGGAGATGTGTTTTTGTTCAAATCAACAATCTTTCCCCAGATTTACTGACTCATTTTAATACTTAAACAAATAGCCTACCATTTGCTTTCATAGCCTTTATGGCAGACAGAGAGAGAGTCTTATCTTTCAAATTTTGCAGGTCACGCCTTCTTCTTCCCATAGATCCCAACGACTTAGACTTCACATAAACACTGAATTATTTTTTCGTAATCTGTCAATTCGGTTTTAGTTTATGCTAACAATCTAATTTGATGTGCATGTTAGCTACATGACCAAAAGCCGGGTCTGAGAAGGCGGAACCTACAGTATAGTGCAAAAAACTAAATGCACACACACAATGAAAGCAAAAGCCAAACCCAAGACATTTCCAGTGATTTAGAAATCCCAGCCGGACACATTTTAAGGTCACAAAAAGAGAAAATCCGGGGAAATGAGAATGATCAGCCTATATTAAAGGTATAGTCAGTTATTGTAAGATCATTGTAAGCTATTACATCAAATTCATCAAATATCTCCTTGCACTTCACTAGCTTACTACTTATTAGCTTGCTAGCTTCTCTGTGCGTGCTGAAAAAATAGCCCAGTAGCCTACTTCTACACAGCCCTGGCTCCGTAAATAGGAACATAAAGTGACAAACACCAATCACAACAACAATGCCCATGGCTTCGCAATGCATTTCCATGTGTTGCACAGAGCTTCTGAGGGAGATTGTTTTGAGCTCAAAGTTAGAAATCGTTCTCGGCAATGACTGACCTTGCCTATAATATTGCTGCCAAAGCAATGATTAACGCAATAGATAATAATGTGACAATACTATAATTTAGGCTAATGCTTTTGATGTAGTGGGGTGTGTGTAGTGGTGGTGGGGGTTTTTGCTGTGGTAAATGTGATAGTTGATGCATTATGTCTGCCTTGAACTACTCTGATGTTCATGGAAATCACATTGAGGACATTTAGTGGGATCTTTTATCTAAAGAGAGACAGTGAGTACAATTCCATACTACAAGGAGCACATGGTCAAGCATCTTGCTCAAGGATGCATGCAGGTAGGTAAAATCCAGGGCTCGCACCCATGGCCTTCTGTCTGGGAGACAAACACCAGGCCATCCTGGCCCTGTAAAATCTGTCCACAGGGGCCCAACAAACCAGTTGCACATGGCATCTCAAAATAAGCAAATCTGCATATCTGGCCATCTCCCCATTCCCCTGTTATTGCATTTTCCCAACTGTCAGCTCTTAAGAAGAGGAGGGGGTGCTAGAAATCCCCATGCAGAGGACAGCTGAGAGCTGGGACTGGTTTTCCACTTGGACGCCATCACAGGCCCTTCTCTCAGCCTGGTGTGTGTGTGTTGCATGTGCCTGCTGAACACTGGGTCCAGGGTTACGCTGTCACTGTGAATCCTTCCCCATACATCACATAAAGGAGCTGGTTGCCGCTTTGTCTCTGAGGGACACTCACACTCATTAAGGGCGGTGCACTTGTTTGGATTGAATGCGTCTTTCAGGGAAATAGATAACAGAGCTGGCCATCAAGTAAATCCTACAAGTCTAAGCCTTTTCTGACCAAAGCTACAAAACTGCAGCCCTGCAAAAAAACATCATAGCATACTTGCAGACACAAAGTGGAATATGTTATTTTCAATCATGGTCAGAGAGGATGGGTAAGGGGCATGACTCAAAAATAGCTGTAAACCAAAAACAAGTCTATTATACAGTCGACTTCACCGTGGCTTGACCCAAGAGTTACCATGTTACTCTGTGTGTGTGTGTGTGTGTGTGTGTGTGTGTGTGTGTGTGTGTGTGTGTGTGAGTGAGTGTGAGTGTGTGAGTGCATGCTTGCATTCTTGTGAAAGGTTTTCCCTAGCTCAACACAGCCCAACTTCATTAAAGCTTCTATTGTGACTAAATAATACATTATACATTTATCTAATTTGTAGCAAATGATGAATGTGTTATCTTACAAATGTGACGTGTCATCACATATAAGGCACCCGCCCGCAAAGATATATGTGGTGTGATTAATACTTAAGGTTTGAGGGACTCCTCTACCTCAACGGGTGAGTGTAGGCCTTTTCTCCCCGAGCCTGCATTAATGGTGAACATATGTTTGGAGGAGGCCAGTGTCTTTCAGTGGCTGCAATTTAGGATTAGTGGAAACAGTCTGGATGGAAAAAGCACAATCCTCACTCCCACTCGATTGGCTTAACCCACCCCCTTAGGCCCACCCATCTTCTCTGTAACCTGGCCATTCGTTTCCCTACAAACAGGTCCGATCCGGGCCTGCAGCCCGGTCAAGGCCAGCATGGCTTTATCTTGGCAGAGCAACATAAACATCCAGACCCAAGGACGAGGTGTGGAAAAGGGGCGTGCAGATAGGGGGAAGGATGAGTCTCCGTGTTCCCAAAAACCAAAGTCTGTGTTACATCACCGACCCACCGACATCATATCCTACTGTCTTTCACATGCACGCTACCCGTGGCAGAACCTAAAGACACACTGGCTGCCGTTTTAAGCTTCTGTTGCCCCGGGACTGCATGCGCCTGCTCTTACGTGCAGGCTCCCTCCCAGTTAATAAAGCGTGCCTCCCGTAATCCCCTTGCAAACCCCTACTGCTGTCATGGAGGTAAGGGAGCCTGCCAAGGACATGTGAGAACCGACACGGGCCCAGTACAAATAAACCACACCATAGGTTTTTCCCCCTGCTGCAGAAGGACAGAAGGAGAAAGAGAGAGAGCGGGGGGGAGATAGAGCGTGAGGAAGGGAGAGAGGGGGAGAAAGCACGCGGCCTGGAGCGTGCCTCACATGCAACGCTCTCCCGCCCACATGGTGTGTGGAGAATGCTGTGGACGACACATGGCATTAAGAGCATAAGAGAGGAGGGGTAACCATCTCTGGCTTGTGTAAAGTGTCCACATCTTAGCTCTGAAGTCACAACCTCAATCAATGCTTTTTACAAAGCTAAACCATACTTGGCATTTGTCGTATGACTCATTGTCTCGTTTGCTGCTAAAGGCCTCACCTTTGTCATAAACAGACATGCACAGGGGTGCCCTGCCTAATGTGTAAACACATGTATACAGTATAATGCATATGGACGGAGATGGAGGATGGTTATCCAGGTTACAAGCCAGAGAGTCTCTTTTCAAGCCACAAGGTCGGCCACAACATTAAAACAGCTGGTGACAAGCCATTATCCTTAATTGCTGAACGTCTTGCCCTGAGAAAGTGTGGGGCTCCAGAGAGAGGCCAAGAAAGGCAAGAGCAACATTGCTACCTTGGTGTTACGGTAATGGAAGGAGGTGCACTGCAGACAGATGCTAAGCTGGAGCAGACTGTACGGGCCCAAGTATGCCTTCAACTACGGAAATGATCCGGTGATTATCCGGGACATACTTTCCTGGTGTTTAAGCACTCACCTTAATCGCTCTAGGAAGCTTTGCTGTTTCACTGTGTCCTCAATGCTGCAAGAGTGTCCCCTCTTGCCTACTGAGTGTATGACGTTGAGAACCCTAGCAACTGTAGACAAGACAGCCTAGTGCTCTGGATGTTAGATTTTGCAGCCGGGGGTCGTGGGTTCGAGCCCCGGAGTTGAGCAACATCATGGAAGAATCCTTGAGCAACATGCCAAACCCCTACCTGCTCCTTGTAATACTGTACTTTTAGCTGTACTCACTGCATGTTTCTTCGGATAAAAGCGTTTGCTGTTTTCTCTAATTGTTATTCAAGCAACCTCGACATGGCAGTCAACAACTACAGACTTGTGTTCTTATTGATTCGAACAGTTGAGTTTCTTGATGCAATGTGAAGTTTTAAAACAAGGCCCGATATTATGCAAAAGGATGCACAATGCACAGATATAACAGTTCGAGTAAAGCTCTGGGTAAACCTTGATTTAAATAGCTATTACAGAAATTCAAATGCTTCGGTGCTAAAATGAAGGTTGTCAAAGTGACAATAAAAAGATATATATACAAAGCGATATGTCTATTCTGATAGTCATTGACATACCATTTTAATCACATGTATTGCCTTTAACCTTTTAGACTGCATTATTTTAAAATACACTTTAAACTTAAATATGGGGTTATTACATTTATATTGAGATATTTATCAATATTTTAATTTCATGTGTTTATTTTAATGCATTTTGTGTGTCTATTTTAAATGGACTGCTTTTATATAACATTTTACGGCATTCATACACCAATGGTGATTGCTGCTATGCAAGGTGCAGTTAGGGGTTAAGGGTTTAGGCATCTTGCTCAAGTATGCTTGAGCAGGTAGGTCAGGTGGGTCAACACTGGGGTTCAAACCCACAATCTTCCAGCTGGGAGCTCAACACCCAGACCACTAGTCGATCCTGCCCATCCTGCACTGTTGTGCGTATTTTTAGACTATGGGGAGCTATGCACATTAAAATTCCAAATATATCTGACTTCATTTAACATGATAAAATAGAATCATATATTATTTGGCCCAGCTCTATATAAACTAACTACAAACAAAATATAAATGTATGGAACATGAGTCTGTTACACAGTGGATGACTTGGCATCGTCATGCATGCCAAGTGTGCAACAGGCCCTAACACTTGACAAAAGTGAGTGGCATTTCATAAGCAACAGATGAGTAATCATGTGCAATCCCAGTGAAACCACTCGGGCTACAGGACAGAATCCAGCAGCCAGATTGCAAACATCAGCCCTGTTCTGCCTGTAAGACAGGAACAACTTAAAAAAATATGCAGGGAAGCTTTGACTTTGTGGCCGATGACATTAAAAATACATAATGAACAAAGTGGAATAAACATAAATTGAGTTGGATCTGTTTTCGACTAAGTCAAGTTTTCAATGAAAATCAGAGACAAGAAATACAAGATGATGTAATTATTAAGGAAGAAAATTAAGATAGACATGGTTTGGAACCATCTAGGACAACAGCTAGCACTGACTATACTGTTTATATAAACATGCCACAAAAAAAAGAATATATATTTGTTACTACTGGAAAAGCCACAATGCCCAAGATGGATTATGGGAAATGTTAAATGTGTGTTTATGCAATATACCGTACGCTTGCATGTGTGCATGCTGAATAATACATTAACCCATTGATAATAAGTATAGAATAAGTATGTTTCTTTTTATTACCAATTACCAACACTGAAAGGGCTTTTAGAAGCAAGATTTAATTGGCCGTTTCTGACCACACCCACTTGGATAAAAAGACATTATTGTCATGTCTGTGTCTGAGTCAGCTCTTATCTTTCTTCAAATCAATTCATACTGTATCATTGTCAGGCCCAGACTGGCTAATTGTGGGGACCGGGAGAATTCCCGGTAGGCCGCTCAGTTTTTTTGGCTGCGAGGGCCAGTATTGTCATGGCACTGGGTTGAAATTTGGATGCTGTGCTGAGGATGCCTGCACTTAGCCTCGCGCTATCAGGATTGTCTCAGATTAATTTTGCCGTGGGAATTAGTCTGGAAAGCCTCTGAATCATTTTGAATGTGTCGGAGTAGCAACTGAATTTTCCAATCAGCGTCGTGTGTGCCGACAGCGAAAACAACCAGATGGTTCATCCAGTCAACTGCCAAGTATTTTGTTTAAAGTACCTGCCATTCATAAACACTTTCAATGTACGGCTCCCCAGATGGACTTGTGTCAACAATTCCTCTGGCATGTCAGGTTAGCCTGCACTCAAACCAGCCAATTCTTTTTATATAATATTTTACCTCACCTCAGAGTCCAGCCTGCAGGTAATGGTGATTGTTGTTGTTGATGGAGGATGCAAGCAAAAATAAGATATTAAATGGGTAATGGAAAGCGCAAAGGCGGTGCCGAAAAGGCAAGAATAAAAAAAAAAGTTCTCTTAAAACTGGCGTGGCCAAATCCTACTATGATATGAAATCATTGTGACTCTTTGAATGCACAAAAAGTGCTTTGCTAGTTAATAGTGTGCATAACAGTGAACTGAATGCTACATTCAATGACCTTTTTTACTGAACAACATGTTTCCTCGAAACCATCTGTAATGTTCTTGAACTATTTTCAAAGGCTTTGCTGCGTTTAATGGGAGTGCCGAGTGCTTAATGACATGTTGTATTAAAAGTTTAGCTGCAAATGTGGAACCTGTTAGGGTGTAAAATGTTTTTTAAATTAAATCTCAAATGCATGCTGTCTCATTCTGATATGCATGACAATTCAAATAGGAATATGTTGACACATCTATTGTGGACATTGCCTTTCACTTTTCAATCAACAGTGTATTCTATATGGTGAGAATATAGACCTGATCATCTTAAAGCTCACAGATCAACCAACAGTGTGTTGTGACATTTCGAGATGCTGGGTTTTGGCGTGTGTTCAGCTTTTCTCAGAGAACAGATATTAAACAACGTTATCCCAGACCATACATGTTTTACTCATATTCTTCCCTTCAACAAAAGCTGAGGGAACATTTTAATAAATCTCCTTTATTCGCTACAGATCGTCTCTTGATGTAGAAAAAGGCCTGAAAGCCAACCAAACCTCATAAATACTGTACTTCAAGTATACATTTTTTGTTGTTGGACCACCCCTTCGCTATCAGAGAGCAAGCACACTGTGGCAGAGGTAGGCCTACTGCAGGGAAGATATTTGTAATTTTGATGGCTAAAGATAAAGATCCATCCATCCATCCATCTTCTCCCGCTTATCCGGAGTCGGGTCGCGGGGGCAGCAGCTTCAGCAAGGGAC
>JAODTR010003987.1:0-12376 GCA_025399935.1 Amblyopsis rosae | reverse complement strand
GCGGCGAGGCCGAGACAAGACCGAGTAAAAATGCGGTCGAGTCCGAGACGAGACCAAGACCTTAAAAAAGTGGTCTCTAACACTGCATGGTAGTATGGGCAATCGACTTCATAGTTGGCACCACTCCATCTTTCAAGATTAATTTATCCTTTCTTATAAAGCCCAAAATTGAGAAATCTGTCCTGGTTGAAATGCGCTGAGCACAACAATAATTCTGGCCTAAAACCTTCAGGTACATTTCCAAAAATAAATATTAGCAACTTTTTTTGTAAATCCACATTCCAGTTCTCCTCTGTGCATCCAGGAACAGCACATTTATTCTTTCTTACTGATCCTGACATAAATTGCTTGTTCCTGCAGGCATCGTTAGCTGCTTCTATATAGCAACAGTCTGCCGCGCTATGGGCGGGCATATTCTCATAGAGGCGTTAACCAAACAAACTATGCACAAATCTACGTTGCAACTGGGCTGTTTTCTCATTCGCCTGTTTCTCCGCCTTTTTCTTCAGGTGGGCATTACAGACCATGAAGCGAACAGCTCGCTTTGAACGGCTGTGTACTTCTCCGGGTCACCTCGACTTGACTAATTCCAAAAACAACTAGAAATACTTTGTTTTCATGGAATGTGCCCTTTAAAATAGAAAGTCAAATGGGGATCAATATGGCCATCACTCTCAGTCAGCAAAAAACATAATACTGAGGTAATGAAATTCACCTTGTAATTCTTAAAATGACCACCAACAAAATGTCTATATTTAGTTTTTGTGACTTCTACAACCACAATTTAAATGTTATATATGGGTGGGCCTATTTATTCAGGAACCAGCCAAATGACCATGGTGAACCACACAATGGAATTTCTCCCCACTCAACTTCTGTGAGTGTTTGAGTACCAATGTTTCTCTCTAATTCCTTATGACAGTGGTTTTGGTGATTATTCTGGTTTCAGCTGTATAATAACTCAGGTCCAAAACAAATGTCAGTGCTGAAACTACTTTTTATTTTAACTTTAACTTTTTCTTTACTTTGATAAAGTTATTAATTATTATACTGGCCTATTATAGACTATTAGCCCATGATGAAATAAGGGAAGCAGAGGTTTGGATCACGCATTCAGATACATACTCAAATACATACATGTATAGTTTCCATTCCATTTCTTACACACACACACACACACACACATATACTCATGCACACATACCAGTGCAACACATCCATGAAGACACACATACACACACATAGCATTGGAGCTCTGTGTGTGACTGTCTAACCATCAGTCATTCTAGTGGTGGTAATTGCAAACACACCTTCCCCTGGCCCCTGGCACCCATTACAAATAAGACACTGGAGCTTTCTCCACACAACACAAAGCATAATAACAAATAGAAGCAAAATCACCCACAGAAACAGGGAGAAGGGCACTGTAGTTTTTGGCATAACATGAAGAGAACATGTTTCCAGTGATTGGTGGAAGGCCAAATCCATTTTTCCAAAAAATGGAAAAAGAAGAATGATATGTCTTCCTGACAGACGCAGCACTTGTCCCGGGCTGATTCATAAATCGTGGGATTCTGTGGAAAGTCTATTTGATCCGGATGTCCTCTTGTCCTCTGGTTTCTCTGAATTCCAAAAGTCAAAGAACACGTGTCATGCAGACAAACAGACCAATGGGAAAGACAAACACAGACTAAGGGGGAGGCAAACACATCTGTCCATATGGCTTTGCAAAGGAGCGCACATACACACTCATGAATACATCCTGCCATGCTGAATGTACTGTATGAATGCATGTGTGAATGCAAACCTCCCACAATCACACACACACACACACACACACACACATCCATACATGATCACAGACATTGACATTTGACAGAAATAAGTTGTTCATAGCTCATAACTATTTGCTCCACAATTGTAGACTGTATAAAATATTAACCTGAGGAGACAATGGCAGCAGACAATGGCAGCAGTTTGGCATTATGAGTTAGAAGTCTACAATAATACAATAATGGCCCTATTATAATATTGAAGAACGGTAAAGGTGTCAAATATCTTGCATGTGATCTCTTGCAGTTAGTTGACAGGATCACGTGATCTCTTGCGATTAGTTAACGGGATCATTTTATCTCTTGCATTTAGTTGACGGGATCACGTGATCTCTTGCATTTAGTTGACGGGATCACGTGATCTCTTGCGATTAGTTGCATCCTAAGACCCCTTTTCTCGGAGTAGTCTCTGGCCCAGAGACTTGATAAGCACTGGTGTACATGTCCCTAGTAATGAGTCTCACGTGTAGAGAGAGATGGAGCTGATTAAGATGCAGGCGTTTACTGACAGCAAACACCCAAGAACGTTCACACCTGCATCATCCTCCACGCATGAAGGCCAGTCAGAGGGGCTAATGAGACACAAGTGTGTGTGTGTGTGATTGTGTGAGTATGGCAGGGGAAGGAGGCAGTTGGTTGTAAGAGGCAAGGCTGCCAAGCAATGATTGATGGTCGCCCATCACACCAAGCCTGATGCGTGTCAGTATGGTCAGTGTAGGTGGGTGTGTGATTGTCCTACTCTGTGTGTGTGTGTTACAGAATGAAACCCATTTAATCAATAGAGTGTTGCTGACTCTCAGCAGACTGCTGACTAGACACAAGAGCAGGCATCACAGAGCACATTTCACATGTAGATTAAAGTCCCAGCGCACTAACCTTTAGTGTGGAAGGGGCGAGGCATACACACGGCTGATATCAAGGTGCCATGCGTGACATGCCACGATCTTACGCTGATGTTGCTACAATCCAAATATCACACGTGTGTGTGTGTGTGTGTGTGTGTGTGTGTTGATGTCATTAAGTGCTCCTCTTTCTCCTAAGGGATTCTACAGATGGCATGATTTTGCATGTACACATGCGTGATGTGTGTGATGGCATACAAGTGGCATAGCTAATCTATATAGCTGAGGACCACAAGATGGTATGTGCCCGAGATGTACTGCAGCATCATTGACCTGCTTATATTTATTATGTCTTGTCACAGCCAAGACGTTCTGATTCTGATGTCATTGTTGTCGTCATCTTTGACACGCTATAGCGTTTTAAGCTTTGGTGGTGCCTACTATATTTCACAATCATCGCCCGAATAGTATGCAGTGTTTCTCCAGAACAGAACCATACTACCAAATATAACCTAAGTGGCCAACTGAAAGATTGAAAATAGTAACGTCAGCATAACTTGGGACGTGTTAAGTGTCATACCCCTTATTAATTAATCAAATGTTTCCTCATTTTCTCAACTCGATGATAAATAACGATATGCTACTAGCACCGCTGAAACCACACTTAATTTATAGACATACACGTGTATTCTAGGTGTTTAACTGTGAGGCACACCACACCACAATCACTTTGAACGTCTTGTAGTGCTAACCCATTGGTTAACAGTATAACAGTATGGCATAACGTTTTACCCTATGTGAGCTATACCTTTGCTGCTGTTAGAGCAAATGGCTCATAAATCACACATCACTTTTGAAATCTAAAATGAGACTCTTTCTCTTTCTCTCTCTCCCTCACTCTTACATGCACACGCATGCCTGCGCGCTCACACACACACGGAATGGCAGCAGAACTATTTTCCTATGAGCCAAATTATGTGAATTGGAACAACATACATTTTGGGGCAGATTGTACTTCAGCATTGCATCTCACCAACCCAACAGAAAGAGGACTGTTTAAGAAGCGCCTCCATGTGTAATTCCCATACTGCCAGAGAGACATTCAAGTTCCACGTGAAGATCCTCAAAAACCAGAATTGTATAAACAAAAACATACAAATCTGTGTGTTGCTCTCAGCGGAGAAACATTGCGTAAATTCTTGATGGAAATGTTTTCTCTGTTGCCCTCCCAACAGATGCTAAATGAGCAGTGCGCATCTCTTCATTTGCATCCTTAGTTGCTTTGTTGATTTGATAATGCATATTTGCATTTGGAAACAGCTTGTGTAATTTGACTGGGGACTCCCTATTTGCCTTTGAAGAGAAAACGGTGGTACAAACATTGCCCTATTGGCAACCCCCCACTTTGCACTTGGCATGCGATTATGCATACGCTTGTTTCTTAGGGAACGTGTATAGAAGTGAACCATGTAAGATTATGAGATTATGAGCCTCATTACACATCTATCTGCAGTTCATCAGTCAGACAGGTTGGAAAGCTCCCTGGCAATAAATACCATGTAATAAACATTGAAGTTCATCTCAGACCTGCCCCTGGCAATGTGTGTGTGTGTGTGTGTGTGTGTGTGTGTGTGTGTGCTTGTTGGCATGTGTGTGTTTCACGTACACACACACACACACACCTGAGCAAATATGAAACATGTATTTTTTTGGTCATATCTTTCCTAATAGTTTACTACAATATTTGTCAAGAAAGGCTCTGGATTCATAAATAATTTCTAATTTATTTAAAAAAATGTTAAAGTAAAAATTTCTCAAGTCTTTGCAATAGTAATGTACATATATTTGAATGTGGCCATATTGGTTGCAATGAGGGATTTTAAATCGAGTATGTAAACACATCACTGAATGGCCAATTATTTAGGATTACTAATCATAACCTCTGACACCAAAATAACCATACAATAGCATTCCTTTGATCCATTGTAATCCATAGGATTCATTTAAAGCCTAGCTGAGAGGGCACAATGTGGCCTTTATCCAGTCACCACAGCCAGATGGGGAGCAGCTGATTGCACCGTTACTGTACCTTCCACGAGGACATGCAGCTACCCTGCAAAGGTCAAACAAATCTCTGTGTGTGTGTGTGTGTGTGTTGAAGCTACAGGGAAACATGGGACTTCCACCCCCCACAGGAGGTGGTCAGCTGACAGGTGTGTGTGTGTGTGTGTGTGTGTGTGTGTGTGTGTGTGTGTGTGTGTGAGTGTATGAGCTGCAGATTGCACATTGGGGAGCCCTGGCCCCTACTCTTGGCCTCAACACTGCTGCCTTCCCTTGCATTTTTCATGGTTTGCATTTTTGTGTGTGTGCATGTGTGCGTGCGTGTGCGTATGTGTGTGCAGCTCAGACAGCTGCAGTTCCACTCATCTGGCGTCTTATGCCATAATGAAGTGTAGGTCCACACAGCAGGAGACTTTGTACGTCAACAACACACTACTTCCAGGCGCTCGCGCCACTTAATGTTTTAACACCAGACTAACTTATAGACCCCCCTAAAGAGCATGTGGTGTACAGTCAAAACCAAAAGCCCCCCCATCCCCTGCAAAAAAAACAAAGGTATGCAATATGATTTGTGAGCTTTCCAAACCTTTATAACAATCTAAAAAAAGAAGAAAGCACATAATAGAAAGCTAATAGCTTCTCAGCCTTCTCTACATGTCGTTTTTTATCTGGGGAAGATTTGGCACCTCACTGTAAAGCCCTGCAACGAAATTACCTCAGCCTAAACCTGTCAACAGACCATTACAGTCCATGCTGACTATTACATAGTGGGGGAAAAGGGCCAAAGCTATTGTAGCGCAAAGGTGTTGGCAGATATAGGCCTGAAGAATGTGGCAACAAGGGTATTTGTTGGCTGTGTGTGCCAGAGTCTTGCTTCTCAAAACACAGTTAAATCTGCGGGCTCTTATCAGCATGCTTAATAGAGCGTGGCTATGTTGTGATATTGGTGACGGATCAGATTGGATCGAGAAGATAAAAAAGAAAGTAATCAGGGGTTACAGAGTGTAAACTAGGAATCTGAGTCTTGTGGCTCCAGTAAGACTACATCCTAGATGGAATTATTTGCAGCTCACTGGTGGAAATTAATATTTGATATTAATGGCATTGGCTTTGTCCTTAACCCTTAGCCTAGTTTTTTCTGTGTTTGGGTGCTGTGTACATTTCACACCCCATACTAATTGTTATATGACTAGATCATCTAAATTAATAAGTTTCGCTGATAGTTTAATTTCATTCTAAAATCTAGAACGGTTAATGAAATGGGGGTTCTGCTAAACAATCAAATAAATATTTGAAATAAGTTAACTGTTAAAATACTACTGTAAAAAATATGATAAAAGCTAAACATGTTAAACAAGTGAAATACTTAATAATAATTAAACTAGATCCTCATAGTTTGAAGAAAAAAAAAAACTGAAGAAGTCTTGCACAAAAGATCCGGAAGCATATACTGGGCATTGCCTCATTGCATTTATCAGGGCATTTAATCTCCATCTACCGTCACTGTCCTGCCCTGTGCAGGGAGTAGGGGAATGCACATGCGTGCGTGCATGCACACACACACACACACACACACACACTGAATGGAACCCACAGGTAAAGCTGTTGAAACAAATCTATAGCTGGCTAATGACACGCACAGTGAAACTCTTCACAGGTCATTTACACTGCTGACAGAGTCCTGAAACACATAACCCCCCCATGCCTCCACCAGGACATAACCAGAAACAAAGAGTGAGACATAGAGGCATAGTGTAAGACAGCGCACACAAACCCATACAAACTGTAAGAGAAAGAGATAGGAAGAGAAAACTGATTTGCATTTCATACACAGAGCTACAGTCAGGCAGGTTATGAAAACAGAGCTTGCTTTTCTGCAGCATTGCCACACAACATGGAAAAGACATCACAGTTATCTGCAATGGCCTGCTCCACAGTCGGCCTACCTATAAGGATCCTTCAGCAAGATGCCTAACCCATATCGGCCCCTTGTAGTACTTGTAAGCATTGACCCTATTGTAAATCCTTTGGACTTCATTCTACGGTGCATTATGAGACTGGGCTGTTACTGACATTTAATGTCCCTTAAAAAGTCCCGTTTACATTCTTTAAACATTAATATAGCAGCAAACAACTATTCTCTATGTAAATATACTGCATAGCGGAGTAATCACTATGTGTGTGTGTTGTAATCCATGCTCCTCTGATCTTTGATTTCAAAGCCAGGCCGGCTGCGTGTGCATGTTAGTGTGTGTCCCGCATATCTGTTTGGTCTGAGATGCTTGTGCACAAAGTGTGACATCTAGTGACAGAAAGTCATATAGAGCCACTTACAGAAAAGAAAAAGCCCTGAGCACTTCCATCAATTCCATATGGTGAAAACCAAACACTGTTGCTCTGCCAGCATACACCCCAAGCAAGCACAGCACACACACACACACACACGCACACACACACACACACACACACACACACAACAAGCTAGAGTGACCACAGTGTAGTTGTACTCAATGTCAACAGTGGCAGCTGACAGGGGCAGAGGTGATGAGCTAGGGGCATCTTCACCAGCCCAGTTCCCTCTATACCCTGATATCTGTCATGGAGATTCCCTGGACAGGCTCCTTACCAAGTCAATGGTAAAGGGACTGCATTTACATACCACTCAAAGTATTTCATGTGTTCACCAATTCACATTGTCAGCCATGCTATTGTGTCTGACATGCTATTGTGTTCATATTTTCTTTAGTAATTGTAATGTTTACACCCATTATGATTAACCCGTCAGAATGTTAAGTATTTTGACTCTGCCCACTCAATAAGTGGATTAACTGCAGTGCCCCTGTGTATTGTGAAAGTAGGTCCAAGTGGCGTAATGCATAGTGAGATATTGAAACAAAATGTTTTACAGGGAACTATTAGACTGTGTGTATATACAGTATATAGTATACTTATATATATATTAACAAGGGCAACAGTGGAATGCCCACATTTTTAGATAACAAGGACATAGCTAATGTTCAGCAGCACATCTCAACATGGGAAGCAACAAATTGATGTCAAGAATATTACATATTTTTGTTTCATTCTAGTGTTATTCTCCTTTTCTATTGGTGACTATTAAAACATTATACATTTTTCTACCTTGGCTACTGTATGTGTAACATGTATGGGGGCTTCTTATTCTAGCTGTATTCTAATACATCTGCAAAATTAAACAATAGTAAAAATCTGAATACTGTATGCCACTGTTAAAAAGCAAAAGGCAATGTGTCTGCATCAAAGTAAATGTGAGAATAAACACATAATTGATATTAGCCTAAATGTTGTTAATATTTACATTTCTACCTCTCATCTCATTCATTAATTATCTTTACACTCAAAGCATACTCTCCAACTCTATTTAACGTCTCAACAGATCAGTTTCAAGCAGCTTATTCTCCTCTTCGAAAAACCAAAACATTCACATAAGGACAGACATCTTTAACAGATGCCATAGAAAGGTAATGGTTGAGGCAGCAATTACTGCCTTCTGCCTGGCTAACTACCATAAATCATCCTCTCTCCACAAAGACAGCATTGTAGAATTCTGCTGCCTGTCAATAAGCAATAAGAAGAGATTTCTCTGTATATGGTGTGACGAGGGGGCTCTTAAACACAGACGCAGTCTTCTATTTGGCTATAACTCTCTCTGCTGGTGTATTACAGGGATCCTTCAGCAAGCCAGATATTGTACCTGCAGTCTGACACCTGTTAGCCTGGCACTTTTCATCAGATAGTTGAAATAAATACTATGCTTGATGATCAGAACTTTAATCACACTAATAAAAAACGGGCCTGTGCGCCGCACATCCAATAGCTATGCCTCCTGATTTACAGCACGGCTGTGGTGTGGCAGAAAGGGTTGCTGGGTAATACCAGTTTCACACACACACACACAACGGGGTGGGGGGCATGGGGGGGAAGTCACTGAGCAGAACAGTGGGGAATTCTCCTGGGAGGACAAAGACTGACATTGTGTGTCGCTGACAATACCGCAGGTGAACAGACTGATAAGAGAGCAGCACTGAAATTAGCCTCCATATTAAAATAATCCCTGGTGCTAACAATATTACACTCTGCTAGACAAATGACACAATCCCATTAGAGGACAAGATTCTGGGTACCAACTGTTGAAAAGAAAGATGGGAGGCCCATGATACCTGGCCTGCCTGTCAACAGCCTCAGAATAGGAGTTTAGTCTTGGAAACCAACCAATACTGAGCAGGTGCTTGTCACTAAATCAAATGATGCAGAGAAAGACTGTGAGGCAGAATAGTGTTGTGTAGTGCTAAACAGAGATAAACTTCCAACATACCAGCTCCTGAATACAAATATAATGCTAAAAGTACTGGAATCACTAACTTCTAACCTGTTCCTCCTCCTAAATACTAGTTCATTACTAAAACCCTGCTCCTAGATCCCAGCATATAAACGGATAGTATTAAATTCAGATATAAATTTTTATATATTTTTTTAATGTTTTCACATATGCTTTTGATGCCTTTGGTAACTTTCATTCAGACATAATTTATAAAACTATTTTTCAGTCTACAGAATAGAAATCTTGGGCCGTGTACAAGCCAACATGCAGCGTTGGCAAACCAGACTCGTTTCATTGTGTTCCAATGTCTTCATCACATTGATTAAAGCAATGAAAGGGAACAGCATAGGAAAAATATACACTCAGTGGTCTAATTAGTAATGTTCTATCCTATACTGGCTCCTGCAAGGCACACTCAAAACATTGCTGATTAAACCACGAAGGGAAATCTGTGTGTGTGTTTTTTGCATTCAAGACCAGGCACATGACAAGTAGATATTGTTTTTAATTGTATTTTTAGATAAACAGTTATTTGCTGATAACAAGAACATATGTACCACTGAAATGTGCGCAACATGACAGCTGCTTGTAGCCTAATATGTAGGATTAGAAGGCATAATAGGGATTCTGACCTGTGTAAAACAAACAACTTAAAAATCAACTAAATGTGTAATAAATGACATACACTCCATGGGATTGTGACAAGCCTACTATTAAGTATTACATCGGATGCTGGTACATGAGATCTTCTCATCTATTGTGTTGATTTATACATACTGTGTAATAAAAGGTCCAATTGTTATTGAATTATTCCAGGTTATTATTACAGCCTATACAAACCTAACACAGGACTGGGGTAAGGTAAGGGGGCATAGCAGCTTGCATAGCAGTTGCCTTGTTTTCAGTGGACACCAGAGCCTCACAGAAAAGAGTGTGTCTTTCACGCTGTCCACATATTTGTCGTCTAATACTCAGCTATAAGTATTAGTGTTAACAGCCTTGTTGAGGAGCTGGTGGAGTCATGTGCATGGCATGCTCTGATTTCACCTTCCTCATTTACAGTTTACATGTGAATGACAGCAACTTAAGGCACCAGCATTTGATCTAGATAGAACATTCTCATTTAAAGCTTAAAGCTCACTGTCATACCTAGAGTATTTTAGGAAAAGTACTAATGTCTTTTTGAAGCAGACATTTATAGTACACACGCCTGACGTTTTCTGTTATGGAATGTTAGTTGTGCTAAAACAATCACAAACAAACAAACAATCTTAAATTAGGGCTTCTGGCAGCTTTGCATTCGCATTCGTCTCCTGGCCAACGCCTCCTGTTTCTTCCTCTCAATCTCAGCTGCAGAGCACTTGCCTGTCACCTGGCTGGTGACAAACACTGGAATAGAGAATTAAAAAGCAAAGTCATGAAGTTAATTAAAAGAACAAGGACAAAACACTAAAAAGGAAAAAATTGTGTAGTCAAAAAAGGTTTATGTTGTATTAATGCAGATAAAGAGTGTGCTCTCATAACTCAAAACTGGGGGACCAGGGTTAAACATGAGCAAAGTGCTATTCTAAACCTAAAAAGCATCATTATACAGTTTTGATATTGTTATTTGAGTGTTTCATTTCTTTGGACTGTATGTGTCTGTCTGTACAGTCTGGTACACTGTTATCATGTGTCTGAATGTTAGGCCTAATGTATGCTACTATAGTGAGATTACATGAATAACAGACATGTCAAGCCAGCTTACCTTTGTTGCCAATGGCTGCCGAGTCAGACAAATTCCTCTTGAATGTTGCATGATGGGACTTGGAGTTTTTTCTGGCTGCCGTGATACATGGCTGTGCATCATTTTTAACATGGAAGCTTCTGGAGGAATCCTTTACATGGCTGAACATGCCCAGACCTCCCTGACCTCCGGGGTGGCTCTGGGACATCTGTGCTTGGTTGATATTTGAATCCTTCAGCAGAATGTTCCAGCCCTTGTAACTCACGGTTTCACTGATAGTACCAGGCAGCGAATTAGTGCGAGCATGGAGACGTTTGGCTGTGTGGCGGTTGGGCGTGCTACTCCTGGAGTTCATTACTGTGTGCTGGGGTGCTGTTATTTTGTGCTGGGCGCCGTTTACTACAGCATCCTGCTGTCTTTGGAGGTTAGCAGGATTAGCTTGCGCTGGCTGATTGTTGGAGAGCCTTTCTATGGTGTCACACACCTGGTAGAGCAGCTCGTCATCCTCTATGTTGTCCCATAAGCTGTCAGAGTCAAAACGAGACGCGACGTCCTTGTTTCTAATGTCTGTAACAGAGTCCGGTGCTAAACGCTCTCCCTGAGTCTGGACTGACACACAGGCAGGCGTCTTATCAGGCTGAGGCTTAGTCACTGTCTGGGACGATGCATGCCTTGTGGCAGGAGGTTTCTGGTCACTTATATGACAGTTGGGTGGTCTTATGGCAGTGACATCTAGCTTGAGGGTTTCATTAGCAGCAGCCGCCTTAGCCTGGAAGTTAAGGTTGTGTTCCAGCTTGAAAGTGCTTCTGTTGCCAGTCTTTGTTTTGGGGCATAGCTCCTGGAAGGCTCTGGACAGCTGCGGAGAGTGTAAACCTTGGCCGTGAATAGCAGCAGGGTTTGCACTTCCAGCAGGTTTACATGCAGATAGGCACTGATAAGCATTGGCATCTATGACAGGCTTAGCAAAGGCATCATGGTACGGTTGAGTGTTCTGCATCATGGCCAGCACAACAGAGTCATGAAGGAGATCATCATCATCCCAGTCATCATCAAACTCGTCGTATTGGACTGAGCTTACACCTGAAGAGCCTTTGTCCTTGACAGGACCTGGACCAGCCAAGCTGGCTTTATGGTGAGCTGGTTGAGGGTAGGTTTGTTTACAGTTGGCAGTGGCAGAATGCCCCTTAGTTTCCTGGGAAGCACCGTATGCAGAAGAGCCCTGGCTTAGCCGCCAGTTGACTCTCTGCGTGGAACAGTCAAACAAGGCATGCAGCTCTGCCTCTGCCTGCTGCGATGTGGAAGGAAGGCACGCCAGAGTCTCTGTGCCTGCGGCAGGCTTGGCTCCACAGCTGGTCCTGCAGTAACTCAGGTTGTTGTTGACCCAGCTGAGCTGTTCTGACATCGCCCTATCCTCCTGCATGTTCTTGTCAAACTGTCTGGCAAGTTTCATGAGGTCTTCCACATTGCTTTTCCTGTGTAGAGAGAGTGAGAGAGAGAGAGAGAGAGAGAGAGAGAGAGAGAGAGAGAGAGAGAGAGAGAGAGAGAGAGAGAGAGA
>JAODTR010003986.1:0-33767 GCA_025399935.1 Amblyopsis rosae | reverse complement strand
GGTCCCTTGCTGAAGCTGCTGCCCCCGCGACCCGACTCCGGATAAGCGGATGAAGATGGATGGATGGATGGATGGAATTCAGTTTGATAGTTAGATGTTTGTGGGTATGTATGTAACAAAACAGAACATAATTAAATTGATTGTGTGTGTCTATGGTGTCTTGTAGCATCTGGGGATCAATAACGATGTGTGCAGTACATTCCACTCCGCCATGCGCAAAGCACACCTATATATATAGAAGTTTGCCCTCTGCACCTGTAGAGGGGAATGGCTAACACACACACGAAAAAAAAAGCCATGTTAAATTATGAGAAATATAAACACGGCCCTTACAATTTTATTTACACCGTTGCCCATCTTGACCAGTTCTCCCTTGGAAAAGATATTCTTAATCTCAGTGTATTTCCTGGTTAAATAAAGACTTAAAAGAAGAAGAAATAAATGACTGGCGGCGGCTGTTTTCAAGCTGTTTGTTGGAGCGTGTATATTTGAAGCACCTGAGCGCACGAGGGGAGCGATAGGTTGGTTGGTATTTGGAGATAAGTCGTTTGAGGTTCAGGACTGCAGCCGTACACAGTGGCTGCGAGCGCGCACGTGGGTGGCCGACGGCTCCGCTGGATGACCCGGTGGCTAATGTCATTATTTCTGGACGACGGGCTTTGTTTGGCCCCTTTGTAGCAATAAGGTGGCAATGCAGTGTGCACGGTCAACAGTGACGTTGCGCTTCACACTGCAACATTTTGGCAGAATGCTCTACAAGGACAAAAGCATCCGTTATTTTGGAAACAAGATTATCGACAAGAGCAGGGGATTGGAATTCACTTGGGGTTACGACAAGTAACGCAAATATAATAAACAGGTGTAAGAAGACACCGATATATTTTGATAAACTAATTTAAGTATTATTGTGTGAGGTGTTAAGCGACATAAAGCTAATAAAGCTGTACTGTGCACATCAGGCCATATTCATTTATAGTCACTTAAATTTTAGATTCATCTTGATACATCATGTCGATGATGTGCTCTGACAAGGTTAATAGCTCGTCTGCAACGCTGACATGATTTATACGTCATCATTTCATACCGTATGTATCTTCGCTTAAATCTGGCATCCTCACATTGTACACATTGGCTAGAAATAGCATACTATTCACTGTGCATTTATAGTCATTACGCTGAAGGGGCTTTATGCATGTTATATATTCCATTACTTGTAAGCAAAAACATTACATTAAAAAAATGCTTCGTGTTAACTGTGCTGTAGAATATGGTGTGGCAATTTAATCTCTCCCAAAGACATGAATACAGGTTAGCATCTTAACTCATCATGTGAAGCGATGGGGGACTTTGTTACCGGTGCTAAATCAATGTTGATAATGCAGTGGATCAGACGAAATTATACTCTTAATAAACAGCTACAGTATATACACACATATCCATTTCAACTCATGCCAGTGTTCCCATTGCAACCACTGCATCCCATTGCAGACTGCAGTTTTCCTTTAACTTTTCACCCATTTGTTTGTTCTTTTAGCCATTGGTCTTTGGTTGCGATTCAGTCTCAAGGAGCACGACCTGGTCTTCCCGTTGATGGTGCATCGGTGTCACTACAACGTGTGCGTGCGCGGCCAAGCTCACCTGTTGGTGTGGGCCTGTGTGTGTTAACATGTAAAAGGTGTTTACCTCTGCCGAACCCTCGAGGCCCTTCCTCATTACGAAGGGCTTCAGAGGTTCTCCGTTAAGAGGAGACAACAGGTGCAGGTCAATTGAAGAGGGAGATGTGTGATCGCACCACTGCACGATACAAGCATGCACAGTTTATACACAATGCTCATAGACTGGAAGACTCCCCTTTCCCCCAAAATGAGCGGTTGAAATGATAAACTTGTTTTAAATAACTTTCTGTAAAAGGAAGAGCGCATTTCCATTTCCCCCTATCTCTAATGGTCCAACGAAACAAAGGGGCCGTGCATTTCGTAACCATTGTGTGTGGTTTGTTCCGTGTGTTGGTAAAAACAGATGCTTGAGCATAACTCTACCCCCTCGTATGCTGCTTGTCGCTGCGTGTGTTCACCATGCGTCACTGTACAGTACGTGTGTGCTGTCTTGTATTACTCACCTACAGTACATGTATATTTAAAGAAAGCAAGGAAAAAGGGAAAGTTTAGACCGTCTACACTCCAAGTATTTGAATTGTTCTGTGCTTCTGATGTTGTCTGCATGTACAGTATGGTGTACAGCATCTCATTGGCTAGGCATGGGAATTATGTTGTTAATGGTATTTGTGTGTAGAAGCAACCTTTCTTTGGTTGATTTAACAGAATGCCAATTATTTAGATTGGAATTTATGCTTCACACGTTCAAACCGTCATAGTTGAAGGCTGATGTCCTACATCACACTAACAGAAATACCAACCATGTATGGACTGTGATTAATCCTTATTGTCAACTATACAGTTGATAAAGGGCGTAGGCCCAAGACAGATTATACATTATAACAGTATAACATTTCATTTGAGGAGGCACAGTAGTCATACATGGATACAATCCAATTTTGGTGCCATCTGTTTTTCATCGCTCAATGACTTTCACGGCTAACGAAAATTGCAGTCATTAGCCTCGGTGTGTGTGTGTGAGAATAACAACAAAATAAACAGATACGCCATCGTTGGCCTAAACACACGACAATCCCCTCTGTAGATTGGCATGTGGACCGATTTAATGCATTTATCTAAAACCAATCATTCAACAGAGCAGCTAATGTGAAGGTGCTAGACTATGCCTTCCTCTTCTCACCCATTGCAGTTTCAGCTAGGTTACATCCCAGTTGAACCATATTCATACGGCCTTGAGTGCATCTCACCCCGGAGTGAGGTGGTGAATGTGAATCAATCAATTTGGCTGCATTTCAGCCTCCTCCTGCTCCTCCTTCCTTCCTCCCCCCCCCCCCGTGTGCTGGCCAGTGTGTGCTGGCCAGTGTTGGGCAGCAGCTAGGTTACAAGTAACTGTAATGTTATTAACGTTTCCAGTAACTAGTAGTGTAACTAATTACTTTTTCCAAAACGAGATGTCTGGTCCTACCTAACTTATGGTAGGCTAATTGAACCGACCTGTCAATCATCTGGTTTGAGAGGCTGCAATGTTTTCACTTTGGCTGATTGTTGACTCCTAAAGTTAATTATTTTATGAGAGGATTCAATTCTAAAATGAGCTGGCTACACAGGTATTGATTGTGAAAGTAATATAGTAATGAAGTAATGTGACTAGTAACGCAACTAATTACATTTAATTCACAGTAATAAGTATTACTTTTTGAAGGAGTAATAAGTAAATTGGAACTTATTACTATTCCTGAGTAACTTGCCCAGCACTGCTGCTGGCCTACCGCAGGCCATCAGTATGGGGCCAGCTTGAGCCAAGCACAGACGGCGGCAGAGGCGGTTCCACAGTGCACTCAACTGTCATCCCAGATTACTCTCACGCACAAACCACATCATGTGGCATGAAAGGCATGTACTCAGGTTCATGGGTCATACTGGACCAGGAGGAGTGCATAGCCCATGTGATCTGTGAGCACTCAAGCAAGGAGCGACAATGTAGCCATGCTAACGTCTCATTGACATGAGCAGGCACGTGAACACGAATACATGAATACAAGGCCAGTGTGCAAGCGCACACACGCACAGTTCAAAAGGTTTTTAAAGTCACACTGCCCTTATGGTTGAAACCAGCATTGTTGTTGATGTTTTGGTTTTAAATTCTGCAAATGTTTGTGCAGTTTGGTTTCAAAAACAAACCAAGCTAGGGGCAGATGTTTGAAGGCTGTCGCCCACTGGTGGCATCATTCGGCGGCGCGTCAAGCAATGCAACGTTCGAAGGAAAAGTCAAATTGACAGAGGAGCCCAGTAGCCTACAGATCTTCAATGCATGTTTATGGCTTGACGCCCAAGAAATATAAACACGTTCTAAACATTGGCGTTGACGCATGTCAGACGCTGCCAGTGGGCGTTGCCCCATTAAAAATAACTAGTTCTAAAACTCTGGCGTCTCTTGACGCTCGTCGACGCCTTCAGTGGGCGGTGGCCTTGAGTTTCAAGGGGCCGCCACAACAAAATCAAGCAATGTACCTTTAACTACACCCATTCACACTAAAGGCCAAAGGACGGGAGTTTAGATTTCTGCCCTGCAGCGAGAAGCCCTGTTCCACCATACACATACACAAAGAGGCCATATTATAGTCACATCAAATCTATCTATGTTAGCCATTGCTGCCTGTGACAAAGGAATCCAAACAGAACGATCTCTGCCACCAACCAAGCAAACAGAGACCCAAAGGGGGCCGTTGAAAGACAGAAATATATGCTCCAGACATCGCCACTATAGTACATATTCTGTCTACCTTCTGTGCTTCAGCTAACTCGTATGTAAACGTAACCCAAGAAAACTTACAGTACTGAACAGCAAAGTCATCAGGGTCGAGGAGGTTGGTATTACACAGTATGTGCATGTTTCTCTCATGGCATCAATAAGCGAGTGTCCCTTAAATCATCAAGTACAATAAGTGGACATGGATTTGTCCTGACACATTTACAGATAAGATCCACTGACATGCCATACATGGACGACTTGGGTTCACAAACTGTGCAAATAGCAAATCACACCAGGGACACAAGATTGGAGATAAGTGCAATGAGCAACCCTTTCATTCATCCAGCATACTAACATGGATAACATGGATTCTAATATGGCAATTTCCATCATCTCGAAAGCCCCCTGCATCAAGCATCACTGGGATATTTGTAGAAATTGGCTCGAAAACACATCTTGACATGGACACTGACCGGTCTAGCAGTACAGATTCAGTCAAGTCTCTCATCATTCTAACTAATGTGTGAAATGGAGATGCATTAATTGTGTATATTAGAATATTTTAAATAAATAAAGAAAGAGAGAAAGTACCGCTTACTTTCAGATAATTCAATGAATACATCTCTTTCATTTCTCATTATAGGGAAACAAAAAAGTGAATTATAATTTCGTACTCAGAAATGTTTGGTCCTGTCAGCAGAAAAAGAGAAACTGGGTGCAATGACTGGTGAGACGTACCAACCGTAGGTTCAGGTTTTTCCTTTTGTCCATTACAAGAGCACAGTAACGAACCAACCCACACATACTAAGATTTTTTAACTTGTACGTGTGCTTGTATTGCATCTCGAATGCAATCGTGATGTTTTTAAGTGTGGCGGATTAAGTCAGCGGGGAAGAAAGCCTTCCACGCAGAATAGAAGAACGTTTTTGAAACATATGGTCGCCTATGTGGGCAGGTCAGCAGAAATCCTTCCTGGCCTTTCCCCTCATGTAACACAGTTCCTTGATAGAGGGCAGCTGACAGGTAATGGCCCGCTCAGCAGTCAAGAAAACACTCTGAAGCTTGTCCTTGGAGCAGGAGGAGGTGTATATACATCAGATAACTCTTAGGTAGAGCAGGCTTTGCAGCCAGTCTCGCTGGGAGGACTGATAGATGCTGATTTCGCTCAGCTGCAACCGCCTCTGTGCTGCGCCCTTCATTAGACACGATTTGTTCCCGTCCTACTTTATTTGCAGGTGTTCAGCAACTCAAGCCCCTACGGACAAGCGTGGGAATGGTAATGACACTTTTTGTTAAAACAAAATTCAATTGGTTTAGGAGAATACAACTCAATAGTAACAAATAGCTGTCATTTTAGCATAGATGATGAAAGCAAGCATGCCGCTATTCATTTGCAGTGGGAAAAATGTAAATACACTTTGTCAAGTGTATTTATAAAGCCCTTAATCACATTACAGTCTCACACTAAATTACATTTACAAGCCCAAATTTCACATAGAAGAAACAACACCCCCTTAACCTGTCCTCCCCCGGGCAACGAAACTCTTCCATTAAAAACCCCATAAGGATTAATAGGAAGAACTCAGGAGGGAGGAAGCCCTCCTGACCGTCCATTACGGTTAGGATGCCATATGTCTCTAATATATCTATTATACTAAATGTATCGCATTGTGCATGAGAACTAACACGTTGTATATATTAAATACATTTGAGTAAATTATAAGTGGTCCATCAAATGTAATAATGACTGACCACAGGAGGCTGTGCCCTGGTCCCAGTTAGGGCCATGTCTGTTCAGGTCAGAGGCAGTGTCCTGGTCCCAGTTAGGGCCATGTCTGTTCAGGCCAGAGGCTGTGTCCTGGTCCCAGTTAGGGCCATGTCTGTTCAGGTCAGAGGCTGTGACCTGGTCCCAGTTAGGGCCATGTCTGTTCAGGTCAGAGGCTGTGTCCTGGTCCCAGTTAGGGCCATGTCTGTTCAGGTCAGAGGCTGTGTCCTGGTCCCAGTTAGGGCCATGTCTGTTCAGGTCAGAGGCTGTGTCCTGGTCACGACCATGTCTGCACAACATCCATTGGGTCTACACTACCCAAACACTGGAGACATGGCTTCAGAAAAAGTCAGCCACCGCCAGCCTCTTACATTATGTTTACGTCTTACACATAACCATTTACTGTATTTTATATTTAGCATCATATTTCTTGCAAACAAAGGTCTCAAGACATCTGAACTGTAGGTGAAAAGCTAAATGTATGTGCACATAATTTAACCAAACAAAAAAAATGCCATTATGTGCCCTTATTGTTTTTCCATGTACACCCTGGTGTGGCTGCCGGTTTAAGGTTTAGTGTCTTTTTGCTGTTGCTGAGGTGAGAGGAGGCGTCACTGACTGGGACGGATACAGTACTGACTGAATGGCTGAGCTTCAACAGACGCATTTGTTGAGGATGGGTCATTTACATATATCGGCATTCATTTGGGGCGGCAATTTGCACACCCCCTGTCATTAACATTTACGGCTTTTATCCAAAGTGACTTACATGTGCGTACATTTATCATTAGTTGGTCAGGTCATACGCCAGCAATAGCTCATAAACAGTTACAGCATTTTGTCATCATGTCTACTACCACATCAATATAAAATAAAATCATCCAACAAAGTCCCTAGTGGCCTGAATAAGAAAATGCCCAATACTAAAGTGCTAAGTACATAAGAGCAGAATAGTTTTTATACACTATATAGTATATAAGAGTAGGTTAGAGGGAAAAATACATATTTGAGTAAGAAACGTGAGTTAGTATTAAATGCTAGGAGGTCAGTGTAAAACTGTAATTAAACGAATTTGTTAAGGCTGGGTCATTGACATAAAGCTTATTTTACACTGTCGATTATACATATACAAAGCGACATTTTTATGTCTTTCCTAAGCTGGCAGAACCTCCAGAACTGGCACTGGTTGCAACACAATAATTGTATTGTTCTTCCAGATGTCCAAGCCTAAAGTGTATTACAGTAGTATTATTACATAACGTTTTGGCTGTGTGCTAACACCTGAAAAAAGTGATGATTCAAAAATAATACAGTTTCAACGTAATGGAGAAATATTGTTGCTATTTGAACTTGACCAAAACAAAAACACCTCTCCCTTCAATGCCATAGGGTTCTCCCTCAGGAGATACATTAGACAATAAGTGTAATACTCTACCTTAAATTCACTGACTCCACCTTTAACTTTATTGTATTGACCTTAAATATACTATAGACAACTGTTATACATCTCCTTCGGTTAATCGTGGAAAAACTGGCGTTGAACTTTCATTGATGACTTAAAATACAGTAGGCTACAGTACAATATTATCAGATGGATTTATTTTAATTTTTATTATACTTTTTATGCAAGTTCATTTTGGACAAAAGAGATAAGACACCAGATATTTGTGTGTCAGATGATTCGGAGACACTAACAGAAAACTGTTATTTCTGCTACTGTACAATGCTAGCACTCAACAAGCAGAAAACAGAAGCTCCTTCTTAGCACTTCAGTGTCACAAAGTGCATAAGAGGTTCAGATGAAATTAGTTTCTAACTTCAAAAGAATTAACGATAACAGGATAAAGAGACAGAATGATAAAAGGATTTGGCTCACTGGATCAGCTGACATCAGTCTTTACAGAAATCAGTAGAATTAAAATGCAATAATGCATTCATCTAGCGAGAAAATTGGACTCCATATGGGTCGCTGAGGTTGGCATCAACAAAATGTTGTACTTCCCTTCACGGAGCTCCGCAAATGTTAATGACTAAAAAGACAAGATAAACAAACATAAGATTCACACTCTCAGAAACCTGAGATATCATGAGATGCTGATGTTGCAAATTGCTACATTTTATTGTTGTATTGTGCAATTCATTTTTACTGTCTGCTGTCTATTCAAAAGCCTGTTTATTCAGCCCTCAAAGTTGCTGCTAAGTAACTTCATTTAAAATGATATACTTAATGACCATTCTCAAAGTAATTGATTTACTGAGGTTGTTTAGTTAACAGAGTATTTATAAAATCGAATTTGACCAAATGGTGATCATTTGTCAAAATGCTCATCTTGATTGGCAGTACCAGTTTCCATGATTTAAATGATCCACATCTGCTCAGAGCAAGGCGATCCAGAGGGCACTCACATTTTAACGCTGCAATTTTACTCTGATTGAAATTACTTTAGCTGTTAGTACTGCCCATCAAAGACCAGTCCAGTTGTGATTAAAACTTCTGTGAAAATTGTCAAAAGATAATGCTCAAACTAAATAATTTTGTCAAACTCCAAATCATATATCATTATCACACTTAAAAAAGTAATTTACGTTAACACAGGTGCTTTTTGTAATTCTATTAAAATCAGGGCAATCAAGAAAAACACAACCTTCTTGTGTTCAAGTTATAATAGCTGTACCACAAGAATTTTGTTTTTCAATAGTGTATTATTAAATCAATGTACATGTTTTGTTTGTCCTTCCTTGACCTTTTCTAAATTGTCATATCCTACATGTTTGTATTGATCATTTCAATGATGCAATTGTAAATACAGCATATTTAGATTGTTTGAGGAATATGCAGTAAGAGGACATACTGTATATACAGGGATGTGTTTCTAACTTTATTGGTTCACAATACTAAGACCATTGCAGAAAGAAATGTGTACTTCGCAACAGCCAAAAATCCCCAACCCACTATGCCTCAATATAAACAGTTGAGACGCCTGTGAGCAAGACACTTAATACTCCAACAATCCCCTCAGAGCAGAAGGCCAATTTGGCAACTCCTCGCAGCGACCGTGTGTAGCTTTATTACACATCTAAAAGCTGGGGGATGCTGAAAAGGCTGTGTGCTCTCCAGGCACTCTGTGAATAAACATTTTTAAACTGGCATATGCTCCTGACCTGCTCATCCGACGGGTCCAACTTCCGCTGTGCAGCCAGTTTAACCCGAAACACTGATTAACTCGCTGCTGATTAGACAGTGGCAACACTTCAAATCTGGCAACCCAATTAATACTTGGCACACTGGCCAAGCACCGGTGTTTGTGTGCCTATTTGTGTGTCTGTGTGTGTAAAGATCTCTGGAGAGTCGGTGGAAACACAGAAAGACAAAATTATATGCGAAACTTACCATGCAAACCGTCGACGGGTCTTTCAGACTTTGAATTAATTGCTGAAATGATGCCAGGCCTCACACGCAAGGCTTTGAAAATCTGTTTGATGAAGCAAATGTAAAAAAAAAAAAAAAAAGAAAAGACGACTGGTTTGTGTGCTTGCATGCCTTGGTACATGCATCCAACTGTGATTGGTCGATAATTAGGCCAAGGAAATGCTCACCTCTAGTACAGACACACGCACGCACACACACACACACAGCCTTAAAATAGGTCAGTAGTCAGAAAGGTAAATGGCGAAACTCTCACAATGCCAAGGTATCACGCTGTGCATACTTGGCCAGTGTAGGAGGTGAGCATAGAGAGGGCGCAATAGGAGGATTCAAAGGGGAGTGTTGAATTGAATGGGGCATCAGTCAGCTATGGTGCACCATACAATCCCTGCTTTTCCAGGTTGCCCACCAACAGATTCATATCACCGTGGTCGGCTGCCCTTCTTGTCCTGTTGCGTGAAATACAAATTGTCCCTGTGATCCACCACAACCCTCACCACTTATTGCCCCTTAGATGGTCCCTACTGTTGCAGCCTACTGCTAGTAGCTAATTAATGGGAATACACTGCTTAAAAAGAACCCCTACTTGGCTCAAAAGGAATGTACTCAAGCGGTGTTCACAAGATGAGTCCAGCCAAAAACAGACCTCTAGTGTTGCATACATCCTCATTTCCATTAGCGCCCACGTAGCCCGAGCCACAATATTATGCTGTGTTGCAAAACCTTTGGGGGGGGGAATTCAAAATTATGTTGGTTTGGTAAACATGGAAACTGAGATGAGTGAAAGAGGTTAGTGTGTGCACTGCATGTTCACGTTTTGCGAGTTCACTTTATTAACTTAAATTAAAAAGGAAATATTAGCTACATGAAAGGGCAGCACAGTGACTGTTTAGCTACTAATTGCTAACCTTCACAGCTTGCAAACTGCTTTTTTAAATCCGTTATAAATATTCGATAACATTAAATTAAATGTGTCTGGCATGCTACTGTAGCTCATGTTCACATTAATGGAGGGTACTAGCATGAAACATATTTAGGTATATCTATCCATATCATAGCCTACTCCCTTTCCAATCAGTTTGTATCTAAAGGCAGAACTGAGGTAATATTTAATAAATGTATTTGCTATTGTCAGGGGGAGAATTCGGTGCAAAACATAAATAATATAAAACTTGGCCCATGACAGATTTCCTTGGTGTGTGTGTGTGTCTGTAACTATTCCGTGAGCATGTGTTTAGAGCATTAATTATGTAAAAACCAGAGGTAGCTGCATAATCACAAACTCTGATGCCTCACAATAAATTAAATTGAGACGCGCACAAAAAATAGATTTAGAAGAAGTAAAATAATTCAAATAAGGCAGAAATGTATTAGTAGCAATGACAATTAAGGTTGTTTATTATTTGAACAGAGTAAAAATTCAAAGGTTTTATCTATAACACGTGATCCATGATGGAATCTGAAATTCATAATAACCACCCCTCCAGACAGGTAATTTGTTTCCCAAACCAAATAATCTCTGATTCTCTTAAATTCTCTGATTTGTAAGCCCTATAGCTGTACTTTACCTTCCAGCAAGCAAAAGGATTGAAGGATGGATGAAAAAGACAAATCTGTACTTGTGAATCATACATCCACTTACTACTCTAACCTCACACATTAAGATGGTGTTTGTAAACAAGCTGAATCCTATATTTACAAATGTAGAATGTAGATTGTCTGCCACATGTAGAAATTATTTCATGACTCAGGCCTGGGCAAAGTCAGGCCCGGGGGCCGGGTGCGGCCCTTTGAAACATTCCATCTACAATTATTTGACAAGCAGAGCTACTCTAAGGCTGTGCCTTAAAACACTGCATCAAGAGAGAATATCACTTAATTTTTATTATGAAAATGTAATAAGGAAGTAAACAATGTTAGCTATTTTGTGTTATAGTATTTAAAACATTTTAACGTGTTGGTTAAAAAGAGTCATGTAGCCCGTGATGTTCTCAATGTGGCCCCCCAGTGAAAATAACTGCCCATACCTGCTTTTGGACCAAACCATATTATGAAATATCAATATTTGGAAGGACGGAGAAATCAGATTTTTTTTTAGCATTTGGCGTTAACGGTAGGAGTTCGGTGTTAGTCAGTCATTCTCGAGAACGCTTCCTAACTTCCACCTCAAATCAAAACACAATCCCTCTGCAGCCCTCCGCGGTGCCGCTTCACACATTGAAATGCATTGTGACGCAAAGCATAGTACTACAGCTTTGTTTATGTGAGCGGTGTTCACCACTTTGTTTATGTTACTATTTAAGGAGCCAGGGCTGTGTAGAAGTATCGGATTCTTTATTCAACATGCACAGAGAACGAAAAGATAGCGAAATTCCAAGAGATATTTGGTGAATTTGACAAAAAGTGCATTAGCTTAAAATTAGCTTGCAATAGCTGACTATACCTTTAAAAAAAAAGTGATGTGATTTGAATAACAGACCTGAAATTACATTTCAGATGCTTGTGACTACCCACGCATTTGTAACCCAGGAAGATCAGATTGGTTGGTCACTAAGGTAAGAATGCGTACTACTGTATACTGTAAAGTATAAGGTCAACTGAGAGACCTTCAAGACCTTGTTTCACAACCGTTTGTGACCGTGGAACATGCAGTACATGCGCAAACATGGGAGAAATAAAAACATTTTAATTAACCAGCCAGTATAAAAGATGCATTCAGCAAGAGTGAAAGACCAGCATTCCAGTTCAACAGCTACATGTAAAATTAAAGAAATACTGGCAAGGGTTTAAATTAGTCTGTTTTGGTTCATCAGTTTATGCCATGGAATTCATCTTAAAGTTACCATGACACATTAGGTGGTAAGCATTAGCAATAACCTTGACCTTGTTAAGTCTAACAATCCCTAATCACTATTCAGGGTCATTTTTTAAATAAAAAAAGTTATGTGTATTGATTGATAACCTGGCATACATACACAACAGTTTAAATGTGCATAACGTTAGGAGACAACTGCTGGTACAGTACACACAGTACATATTTTATACCCTCCTACTGGGAACTTGTATTCTTGTACATGGTTAGGCCAAAAGCCCAATTACCAAATACACCAGCACTGTATGTGGGTGGTGTGTGTCTCAACGTTATGACTGTGGCTTCATGGGAGCGCACTAATCATGCACAAGCTCAGCACTAGGAAACAGGGAGATGGGGAGAGAACAAGAGGAAAACAACGCTGGTGTTATACAGACAGTGAAACCAACTCCATAGCACTATGTGTTATTGTGAGTGAGTTACAACCTTTTTTGGAAACAAGCTAATTGGAACTGTTTCAGGTCAATATATTTACAAGCACACTTTCTTTTTAAATCATGCATGCTATTATGACCGCAACTGGATGCTACATGTATGATTGGTAGAGTCAACAAGGATACAACTAACGCTGTGGAAGTAACTTTGTAAATGTAATATTTTACAGAGGGAGTTTACTTTAACTACTGTCACGACCTGCTCACAGGGCTGGCAAAAAGAAGGTGGAGTCCACACTTGAACTAAAAGATCAGTTAATCAGTAATGTGTACAATGTTATGGATTGGTTAACCTGTACAGGTATATGACACGCAAACCGAATCCTAACTGAAACAAACCAAACCACTACTATTCAGGATTAGATTGGTAATCTCAGGGGCCCCTGGGCACCAACGTGTGGGCCCCCGTCTCGTCCATAACACCTACACGATAACAAACATTTACACCCAGCAAACTGCATGCACCTGACAGAACATTCGCCCCACCAGACAGACTATGCACGTGCATGCACACACACCATACTTATTTGAACTACCAGTCAAGCTGGTATGTCAAATCACACACACCTACTGTGGCTGCAGTTCCATCTGAGCAGGCAGCAAGTATGCCTGTCCTGTTCTATTGATCGAACAGGACAGCCCATCTTACTTACAAATCACAAGACAATGATACAATGAACTAAAGCATCCCAAAGCAGTGTACAGTATTGCTCAAGACTACGGCAATTTATTGTCTGAAACATGACTGAAAAAACAATAACAATTCAATCACATAACACAGCTGAGAGCAGGTTGCAAAAGGTCAGAAAGTGAGCTGGCCAACTTTAAGACACTGCAAAAGCCAACATACTGCACTTGACCAACTAAAGCCACACAGGCTTATATCAGCATCACACCATAATCATGCAATACACGTGTTATGCAAACGGCAAATATACTCTGCAAAATCGAATTATCTGGTCACACAATCAAAACAGATTATGAGCCTACTCAAGTCTATAGCATAATAGCACTTACATTTAGAAGTTCTTCTTTCTAGATGTTCCCTTCGCAAAGTTGCAGATCAAGTCCTCAGTCCAGCCAATGAACCTGCGGTGGCGTAAGCTTGTTGTTTGCTTTTCCGCTCTAGTTAACTACCGTTAGCTGAGGCTGAGCTTATAGGTAACAGAGCTCTTCATTTGTAGCTTGCTCTAGTTAACTACCGTTAGCTGAGGCTGAGCATATAGCTGGTAACGGAGCTCTTAATTTGTAGTTTTTTTTTAAATGCTACTTTCTCTACCTCTCCCCCTCCCCCCCCGCTCTTGGCAGCCCCACTGGTCTTTTTGTTTTTGTGTGCAAACAAGGCTATTTAATATTTTTTTCCACAGTTCCACTCACTTTTACTACCTGTCTGACCATGGATCAGTTGCAAAATAATGTCATTGTTTGAATCTCAACTCGTTAGAAACGCTGATACTGAATCAGTACAATGTAAACCACCTGCTATGGCTCTATGCCCACCCACACTACCAGACTATGCACAAACAATGCATTGCTGCCTAACGAGCTGGTCAGATGTCTCAGGTGTCGTCACAACCACCCCACATGACATACCAGCCATGTCCCATATGTGTGCACTGCCACACTGAAGAATGTTTGCGCAGCAAGATGCCTTGGAATTGTGGGAGTTTGTGTTTCACATTGTATTCAGTGGAAAGGGCAAGGTTAAAAGGTGTAGTGAGCACTGCCAAGCATGTTAACCTACTGTACACATCTTATTCATGAAATCATGATACTAGCTTCGATTTGTCAAAGGAATTGCTACACAGACACTTTTACGAGTCTCTTCAAGCTGGTGTTAGATTTAATTTAGAAATAGACTTCAGATTTGCAATAAGAGCTTGCTGAAAAGTATAATTTTTCAAATAAACCCAAAACCCCACCTGCTCGTCTTCATGAGCCCATCGGTCTGCCATTGTGGAGCCCATTTTCAAACCTGTTGTAGCTGTGTGTGCCCATTCATGTGATTGACAGGTAAGGTACAATTGCTGGACCACACAGAGAAATGGAGCCCTGATTGGTCCAACATCTTTGGGTAATTGAGGCAGGGTCTATCAACCACAGCAGATATTCTCACAGAGCAGTCACGGATATCTGACGGATGTCTATGATACTTCTAGCAAATTACACTAGAAGTATAGCTCTAAAAATCATACCTACAGCTCCTTGAAGTGCAATTCATTATTGTTTGATGCCCCTCAGCAGCATTTTAAACTGCTACAGTACACTAAGTAACTAAGCTACTACCTAGCTAACTATCTAGCTAACTATGGATACATATGGGCACCAGCAAGGGACGAATATTCATACGTCAAGCATCTTTTTGGCAACATTTCTTTGACGAGAGTGTAAGTCTATGGTGTGCTGTCGATTGTCATGAGCTGGAATTTTCCATCTCAGGTGGCATTTTGGAATGTTTGTTATTCCATCTACTTGTCTAAACTAGGCGTTGTTATATATATATATAGAGAGAGAGTATAGTGCCCAGGCAACAACACCCATGGCAACATGCTGATCATTCTAATCATGCCCCGACTGTAATCAATGATAACAGGCGCTCTCTCGCCAACATAAATACATATGCATAGGACAGAGTCATTTACATTCTACCGCACACACCTTTACTCACACACACAGTCAAATGCACTCTGTTTAGATCAATAACTCCAGAGATGAACCATATAGCGAGATCAATAGACTCATAAATCACAAGATTAAAAGGAGATGACAGGGTCAGGCAGTGCGTACGGGGGTTTGTTGCTCTGTGTATTATGTGTCGGCTTATATTTAAAGGTTACAGATAGGTTTCACCAGCCTGTGTGTGTGCTACAGTGTGTCTCTGATATACTGGCATCGATTGAGGTAACGGGTTACATTGTATACACCTGTTTGTCCTTGTGTGTGTGTCTTTGCCAGATATCTCATTTAGGGGTTATGAATAGAGGTCATACAGTGTAGTGCGTCTGTTTGTGTATTGACAGAATGGCGACAAAAACATAATCTTTTATCTCATACATGCAAGACTATAATTCATCATTTATGGTGTCGTTATTACAGTACTTTGACTCTGAAGCCAGCACAAAATAATCTGTCTAATGAGTCATCACCCATAACAACAACAACCCATGTTTGTGATATAACAGGTGGTATGTACTGAAACTGCACAGTCAAAGGATAGAAGTCATACAGGCCAAGGTTTACTTAAATTCTTCATTTAAGAATGTATATGTCAGTCAGGCCCATATAGTCAAAAAGAATATTCATTTACATTTGCAATTATTTATATTTGGCAGTATGGCTCTGTTCTGGGAGCTCCCTGCCCTTCCATGTGCATGCATGGAAAGCCCAAGGTAGGGAGAGCTGCACAAGCCCCCCAGGTTCAGAACAGAGCAAGCACAATGACAAAGACATAGTGTGAAAGGAGGAGGTGGTTTGCAGCAATGCTCGTGGAGGAAGAGTCAAGAATGGGTATGGGCTAAAGTCATTGAGCTCACCTCTCCTTATATGATTTACCCTGCTGGGTGGCAAGGTCGCCAGATTAGTACCTGGGGTCTGCTAAAAGAGGTCGGGCAGGAAACATTCTTTTATACAGTTCCAGGTGTGAACGGAATAGACCATTGTGTGGAATTCTGCAGGGGAGTTTCTAAAATGCAGATACTATGTATTCTATTATATTTAATTATCTATTTTAATGTTTACCTTTGATATGTCTACAGTAGGAAATACATCTACCAATATGTATAAGAACTGCTAAATAGGTGCATTTTATTATCAGCTGTATTTATACAGTGTACAGTAAGGATGGAGGTAAATGGGTGGAGGAAGGAACACTTTGAGGAACTCCTGAATCCAACTAACATGCCCTCTATGGTAGAGTCAGAGTTGGAGTCACTGAGGTTGTCAAACAACTACGTAGTGGCAAAGCCCTGGGGTTGATGAGATATGTCTTGGATGACACACCTCTTTAACATTGTGTGGAAGTCTGGGACAGAAGCAGGGTTCGAACCTCAGATTGAAGAACAAAAATGTGGTTTCCATCCTGGTGGTTGAACAACGGACCAGCTCTTTACTGTGTGATAATGGTGCTGGATGGGGCCTTGGAGTATGCCCTTCCAGTTTACATGTGTTATGTGGATCTGGAGAGGGCGTATGACCGGGAGATACTGTGGGAGGTGCTGGGGAGAGTATGGGGTGAGGGGGTCCCTTCTAAGGGCAATCCAATTCCTGTATGTCCAAAGCGAGAGCTTTGATTCTCTGCAGTAAGTCGGACTCGTTTCAGTTGGGGGTTGGTCTCCGCCAGGGCTGCGCTTTGCCTACTCCGGGTGGTGAATGAGTCCACATGTGAAGGAGTTTAAGTACCTCTGGGTCTTGTTCATGAATGAGGGGACATTGGGGGCGGGAGATTGGCCGGAAATTCGAAGCAGCAAGAGCGGTATCACTTTACCGCGCCTTTGTGATGAAAAGAGAGCTGAGCCAAAAGGCAAAGCTCTCTGTCTACCAGGCAATTTTCATACCTACTCTCACCCATGGGCATGAAGGGTGGGTCATGACCAAAATTACTAGATCACGGGTACAAGTGGCCAAAATGGGTTTTTGCAGAAGGGTGGCTGGCGTCTCCATTAGAGATAGGGTAAGAAGCTCGGCTATCCGTGAGTAACTCTGAGAAAAGCCGCTGCTTTTTTGCATCGAAAGGAGCCAGTTGAGGTTGTACGGGCATCTGGTAAGGATGCCACTTAGGCGTCTCCCTTGGGAGGTGTTCCAGGCACGTCCAGCTGGGAGGAGGCCTTGGGGAAGACCCAGGACTAGGTGGAGAGATTATATTTCCACATTGGCCTGGGAACACCTCGGGATCCCCCAGTCAGGGCTTGCTAATGTGGCTCGGGAAAGATAAGTTTGGGGTCCCCTGCTGCTGCCCCCGCGACCCAACTACGGATAAGCGGATATGGATGGATGTTGTATTTATGAATGATCTTCCCCAGGGGGAATATGTGGTACAGTCACCCTATTTATAGATTCAGTGGCCCTTCAAAAAGGGTTGGCTCGGTATAGAGTGCGGTTCCTTTGTGTTTGACTTCAGTTATTTTGTTAAGTTGAGGCAGAGAAGGGTGGTATTGTAACCCCAGTTTGTATATAGATTTACTGTAGCTTACCTTGGTTGATTTTTCCCCGTAGTATTTTGTAAATTGTTTAATATTGTTATTTTTTAGGAAAATAAACCCTTTATAATCACACGCCATGTCTCTCGTGCCTGCTTGGTCATCCCAAATAATGTCTCTGGATGGAAATCTACTGAAACAGGAGGCTTGACAGGAAGCATCAGAAAAATGTTCAGCATTTACAAAGACATTCATATGCATAAAGTGGGAATTATATTTTTTAAAGGTCAACTGAAAGTCAAGAAGAAAATTAGGTTGCAGGTTTCTCTCAGAGCAGCATGCCTGTAACACACCAAGTTATCTTGTAAAGCTTTAAAGAAACATATCCTTGGCTTTCACACAGCATGTTTACAGCTCTCCGGTACAGTTCTCGCTGAGCAGTTTAGGTAGAACGAGAGATGCTTCCCCCTTCTCGCCTGCTTCTCCCTCTAACTCCACTGGATGCCATCTCTCTCTCTCTCTCTCAGTCTCTTTGTGTTCCTCTTGAGATATTGCACCTGTCTGCTTAGGTGAGACACAGCTGTCTCCAGCCCCACACACACACACACGCACACACACGCACGCACACGCACGCACACACACGCACACACACGCACACACACAACCCTGCATATATAAAGATATATAGACATGCATGCAGGGACAGAAATGTGTGTGTGTGTGTGTGTGTGTGGGCATCTATGGACAGAACACAACCAATTCCCACCCCCACATCCTTGTGTGGCTAATGTGTTGTTCCTGACACATGGCGGATGGCTTGTTAAAAACAACATCTCTCGTGTATTTCCTGTCCATCCGTCGCTTTTTTCTATTTGTGACGTGAACAACACGTCTTGACACACACCCAGACAGACACAGGCACATACATAGGTCGTCAATATCACTCTCAACACACACACACACACACACACTACAGTTCAATACTTCACATTGAGCCTTTCAGTCCATCATTGCCATGCATTGCCATGGTAACTAAGCGGTGTACTGCTCAAGGTAATGAGGTTTAGCAGTGCGATATACAGTAGAGCATGTTTACCGTGTCACCAGTCTCATCAGGTAAACCTTGGTTCATGACAGGGGGGTATTATCAGTCTGAAGTCTAAGGTACATAGGCTTCATTGTGATTCTACTTGGAGAATGAACATTGAGTTGGCATTATGAAACGTTGTTAGATTTACATGGGTACTTACAAACTCAAAGCTACTTTTAAACATAGGAAGAGTTCAGATGCAAAAACCTCCAAGTCCATCTGACATCTTGTTTTTAAATTGGTAATATTGAAATAATTAGTTACATTGTTTTATTCAATGACAAACAACCTTTCAGTTGTAATAAAGGTGAAAGTAGTGAAATAATACTTTTTTCAGATTTTTTCATCTGAACTCTCCTTGCAAGTTTTGCTTGCAAGGACAGAGAAGGGTGTGTGTGTATAGTGTGTGACACTTAACCATGTTCACATGTTCCTCTCCTCAAAGCTATCATGAAGCAGTCACCGCCTGGTGTGATCTTTGTTGTGTTCAGTTTCAGTCAAATCTCTTTCCATTTGAAAGGGGAGGTTACTCAGTAGCATACCTTATACCTTATTCCAAAACTAACCGTGACAGTGTCAGTGGGTCCACATTGTTGTATTTTAAGTAAGAGTTGTAGCAGCATAGAAATCTGCAGGGATGGCCAACCGTTCAAAAAACTAAATGTGTGAATTGTAAAGTAAGTGGTGAGTGGCACGGGGTTGCTAAAGTACGAAACCAGCCCTCAAAGATTCCTTATGATAGCAGCTTGAAATAAGATTGAACATGATAGTAAATAATACTAAACTAACAGGTCCAAACATCAACTGACACACATCCTGCAATCAGGATGGTGGACAGTTTGCTACATGTTCAATGAATGCGAACAGCAGGTTACATAACAAGGAGGAGTTGGGCTGTCCATATACTGTAGGCTGTGGGTTTAACAACGCTCACATTGCTAACAACAACAAAGTCATCGTGTGTGTTTTACTGCTTTAGATTGTTGTGTTTCAGCAGTACAGATGCACAAGATGATGGTACAACCAGCATGGCTCTGGAACCACCTCCAGTTCCAGTTCATGTCCGTTATGGATGTGTCAACATATTCCGATTTTGAATTTCATGCATTTCATATTAGAATGAGATAAATTTAACATGCTTGGTACCAATACCAAATGTTGCTTTTATTACAAATACTGTATGTGATGATAAATACAAAGGCAAATACTGTATGTGGCTACACTTCCTACACGTCACTGAGCAACACTCGCCACGGCCATCAGCAAACGTCTTTGAAAGTAGTTCAAGAACATTTTGACCGTTTTCGAGGAAACGTGTTGTTTGAAAGTTAATTGAACGTTCAGATCGTTCAGTCCACTGAACGCACCCATGCGTGAGTGCAACCTATCACAGTCATCCATCTACAAAGTAAAAATTAAAGGAAATTATGGTATGACAACAATGCACTACTAGGAAGCAATTTCAGTATGAGTGTATGCAAGTAAGAAAACAATGACATTCACAACATTTGGAGGGTTCATTCTGCACACTACAGCCTCAAAAACCTTTGATTTATTGATTTTCTATCAAGTGCCATTACAGTTACATTAATTCCATGTTAAATAAAAGTTTTGTTTAGCCTGGGAATCTACATGATTTAGCTAATCCCAGACTAAATCAACACTAACTTTCCATGTGGCAGACAAATACAAGCGACAGCCGGCAGTCTTGGGTTGCTCAGTGTCACAGACGGCCAATTAAATGTCAATGCACAGCGTCTTGAGCTCAGACAAAAATGTTGGCCGGTTAATCTTGCAGTTTGCCACGACGCTAACCTGGCGAGTGACCAATAGGAACTTGGTATGGAAATGACAAGATGGTATCGCCAGCTGCGGTATAGAATGTCAAATATGACACTAAGGCTTCAACTGACAAAACATTTTAGTTACCTTTTTCCTATGGAGGAAATTGTGTCCAAATAATTGTTACTTGCCACTTGACATGAACCCTGATGTAAAAGAAGCAGTGTGCGGCAGCTCCTAAGTGGGGAGCCAGACAGCATTATGCCTCATAGAGGACTGGATATGGAGTGGTAACAGTGAATGATAAATGTCTAATCAGGCAAAGTGGTCCGTAATAATAATAACAGCATCTGCAACAAGACTTTTAATTAGGATCAGCGTCACGGGAATAAGTGGCAAAAACACATGCAAACACATACTTGCAATTAAATCAGTTTATTCCTGATTTAAAGGTATTCTCGGCACTTATGAATTCACAAGTGATTGAAATTCAAAGAAAAAAACTGGTTGTAGCCTAAAACAATGTAAATATGGGAGTTTTGGAATAATTCACTGAAGTATAACATGCCAGTTTATTCACCAAAAAAAAGTTTAAAGCTTGTGTAAAGCAAATACAGAGATTTACTTGGAAATACTTTACATATGTTAGAAATCCATTCATTGAAACGTGAGAAGAACACTGTTAACTGTAGTATTGTATTGTAGAGTTAGACCATTAAACTGTATTTCATAATTTCTCTGTTCAAGATTTTTTGGGAGGGCCAGAAACGAGGGACTAGATATGTATATGGTCCGCCAATTTGCTTACCCCTCCCTGTAACACCACGAGATTATAAAAGTGTAGAGCGCGTTTAAATCAGCTCAGTATTTATCCTGCTCCAATGCAAGTTGACTGTCCTTCAACAGCCTACAATTCCATAGCTAAATCACTTACTGTCCTTTAACAGCATACAATCTGATGGTTGTGGCTGACACACCTCCAGCGCTTGAGAACAGATAATGCTTGCAAATTTTATATAATTGCCGACTTTTTTGTTAATCCAAATTTGGCTGGGTGGTTAATATTACCTTTTTCTGTGGTGTGACAAACTCAAAACACAAATATATGCCTACTTTACACAATCTTAGCAGTTTTAATCATTTATTTTCAAGCACAGAACAAACCAGCCTGTTTCAGAAATGTTCATTCATACTAATAAGCCACTGGCTACTGATTGGCCCATTTTAAAAACTGCAACTTAGGTTGTGTTTTTGCTACTGTATGTTCAATTACCTTTTTTTACTGAATAACTTTTTCAATGTCCTTGAACTACTTTTAGACTTTGAAAGAATGTAACACCATCCTGAATGCAAGGTTAGGAAGAATGGGAAAGGGGATGTGTATCGGTGGAGTGAATGTTCTGAATGTTCAAAGAAACGTTTACAACATTCTTGACGTACTTTCAAAAACGGTTGGTGCGTTTAATGGGCATGGTGAGTGTTGCATATTTGAAACCTGTTAAGGTGTTTTATAAGTACCGTAGCCTATTTGTGAGTAGGCCTATTTTTCATCATTACTATTTAGTACTAGTACCAAATTTCATTTTTGGGTGAAACGGAGATATGTTTATCAAATTAAATCTCTTTCTAATACCAAAAGTGCATAGGTGAATTCTTTGAGATTTGGAGTTACCATTATTTTAAACTTTATGTAATTTGAATAAAACTTCAAATGGTCATCAAATGGGCTCATGCATTTATATGAGATGGATGAAACATTGGTACCGCATGTAAATTTGAAATTTTTGTTTTGTCCCTCTTGTAAAGTTGGAGAAATGTCACTTACTTTGGATCTCACCTCTCCATTTGTTGAATATGATTGGTTATTTAGTTGTCTGTCTATTTGGACATTCATGACTCATGTTTTTCAGACTTGTTTTTCATAGAAAATCAAGCTCTATTTTTACCCCTTAAACAGCTAGATTCATTCAAGTTCTATGCATGTTTTGGTTAAATTCCCCTTTAAACTTCACAAATCTAGCTGCATCTTGTTTAAATAACTTTAAGCATTGACAGCATTGCCAAGTTCTGGAACATGCATCGTAAACCATGGAGCAGTACCCGTACGTAAAACCTCCCTCCATTGAAGATGTGCACAATGTCAGGAAAAGAGCAAGAGAAATTGCTTGGACCGTGCCAACAAGTTAGAGGACCTCATCTCTGAGTCACGGTGCCAGTCATTCAAAATCGCTATCTCCCTCTAACTACAAAAGCTCTCTGCTGCAAAGCTGCCCAGCTCCTCAACAAACACCTCTAAGACCACCCCCACACCCCATCTCCTAACACTTCCTCAACTTCTAATACTCCTGTACACACTTGAATGACTCACCGTGATCCTGAATGCAACTTTGAATACCTGTGCTTTTATTACTGGTGTGGGATTAAATATGTCTTTTAGCACTTAAATGTTTCCTGTGCTATTCAGATCCTGTGCTACCGTGGTAACTGAGCGCCCTCTAACCAGCCATTATCCACTTCTGTCTATCCTAACACACTGTAATGTTTGATACTGACCAGCTACCTGTAATCATGCCTTTAATGAAAACATCTGCAACTCTTGAGATATTGTACAGTAATATATATGTATTTGCTCGCTACTACTCTGAGGCCCTAATGTATGTACATTAGAGAGCGCAGTGTAAACAGCAACTGGCACAATGGCATGGTGGCAATGGTGGATGTACACCAAACTTGTGGCTAATCAGAGCATGGCGCCATATAACCTTGCGATGCCTGAAAGCAGTGGAACCATGAACTCTCAGAAGAAGAAAATTAAGGTTTAGCGCTAAAGAAATAGATATAGCTTGTCTATGATGTGACATCAAACCTAGAGAGAACAGGAATAATTCTACGCCCACGCAAAGAAATTATGTTTGGGTGGCTATAAAAATGTTAATTAGTGCGGCAGCAGATACTCCTAGGGAAGTGGACAAGGTTGAAGCAGAGATGAGGAACGCAGAAGTTACAGTAGGAATGCAAAATCAGCATAACGAGCATGTACACATTTTTTTGTTTGTTGTTATGGTGCGGAACAAATGTGTTACCTCACATTTGCTTGGCGCTCTGGAAGGCCTACCGTATGGTCGCTAAGGCAAACAGATAAGTATCGCTAGCGGAGTTCACGAGAAAGGACAAACCATTTAGAGGGATAAAGGAAATCCGGTGCCAAGGAATTCAAAATGTATACATTTTTTTGACCGTTTCATCCTTTTTTTTTTTCTCTTTACTTGTAAAGCACATTAGTGAAATTCCTATATAAATAAAGGGTGCGTTCAGTGGACTGAACGTTCTGAACGTTTAATTAACTTTTTCACTGAAGGACGTTGCAAACGTTCTTGAAACCGCTTTCAAAGACGTTTGCTGTGTTTAATGGGCGTGGCGAGTGATGCTCAGTGATGTGTAGGAAGTGTAGCTGCATATTTACCTGGGTGTTATAAGTCATCACCACTATTTAGTACCTAGGGTTAGGTACCAAATGTAAGGTTTTACTGTATTACGTCTTTCCATCTTAAATTTATGCCGTCTCATTCTGATATGAAATGCATGAAATTGAATATGTTACCATTACGGACATATCCTTCAATTGGAACAGTGCTTATGCACCGACAGTGGTTCCAGAGCCACGCTGGTTCTATCATCATCTTGTGCATCTGTACTGCTGAAACACAACAATCTAAAGCAGTAAAACACAAACGATTGCTTTGTTGTTAGTCATGTGAGTGTTGTTCAACCCATAGGCTATATGAACAGCCCAACTGCTCCCTGTTTTGTAACCTGCTGTTCAGTCCACTGCCGTTCGCGGTAATTGAACTTGTAGGAAATGTTACACCATCCGGAACACAGGGACTCTTTATTACAGTACATGGTGTCCACTGGTCATATAATGTCTAGAACATAATGGAATTTAAAAAAGTCAAAATAATTTGGATCGATCATTGAATATTTAGGTTTTTGCTAGTTGCCATTCATAAAAAGATTTCTTGATATTGTAATACATTTTGAAATATCTCAACAAATCTTGAAATTATTGGTCTGAATGTCTGAATGTTTACATGATTTTACATATGCAAAATATAGGCACATTAATTTTAAGCATGTTTAACGTCACCATTCTGCCTAGGTCCATTTTACACAGAAGTCGTTCTGGAAGGTTTAGGTTAATTATAGGTCATGGAAATTCAGATTTGTAGTCAGTGAAAGTTAAGTAATGTGACATTTGACTGAGTAGAGTGGGAACCCTGACAGCATCATAGCCCATAATCATAATTTGATTTATGGAGCAATATTGTTGTTTGCATGTTGCTTGTAACTTGGAATTGGCTTTTGTGAAAGTAGAGGCTCAGATATTCTACAGATACCATGGCTACTATATGCATGTAGCATGTATGGATGGTTGACAGTGATTCTAACACATTCTGACAGCTTGCTCGCAATCCAGACAGATGTATAATATTATTCTCTCTTGTATTAATTCATTAATTAATTAACAAAAAGAGAGAAAAAAGAAAATCAGCTTTCATGTGAGAGCAGGCTCACTTGGCTCATGCAAAGGATGGAGTGTGTACGACTGTTTCACTTCCGGATCTTGCATTATATAAGTTTTTATTTTGTTTTGTTTAGGTGTAACATCATTCATGGACAAATTAAACAGCACACAACCATCCATGGTTTGGCCACCAGAGGAGATAATTCATGTATTTATTGCCTTAAATAAACGGTTAGTGCATTGAAACTATGTTGACAACCACTCTAAGGCCGTCAAAAGTGTGAGCAAGAAACTTGGAGTGTGCTTAAAATGTGTCCCCTGCATGTAGATGTTTCACAAATGTGGGACCAAGCCTGAAAACTGACACTTTTTGCATTGTGTCAAACATGCATGGTGATTAACGTTGTGTCTGCAGGGAAGGGTTGCTGTGTGAGCAACAATTTAACCGTCATGATTTTATGTTGCCAGGCTAGACGGAGACACATACACTGACACAGATGCCTAAGGTGATATTCAATACAGTATTTAACATTTTTTTTATTTATTTATTGATTTATTTAGGCAAATTTCATTTGTACGATCCCTTTTCCTTCCAGCAGAACATACAGTAGCTGTTCGTACTTTTTTTCCTGTCCTAACTTAACCGGCAATGTGACAGAGAGTGGCAGGATAAGTCCGAAATTATGTCATATTGGGTCCAAATATGATTAGCTGGTTTAACACTAACATTTTAGATGGATTTTGGGTAATGCTACTCTAGGAAAACGTATGTTAGTCCAGCCCTTTAAGGTCCCTTTAGATAACAGTATGAAAACTATTATAGGAAGGGTTTGAGTTGCACTGAGGGCTGAACCTGACATGTGATATGTATCCACTGAAATAAATAAATATATATATATATACATATACATATATACACACACACACACACACATCCATTGAAACTATACTGTAAAACAAAATACTTCTGAACCAACAGAGCCTGTTGCCATACACTCTGGAACTGTCATTGTTATTTTGAGTTGTTTTCAAGTCGCCTTCATCACACCTAAACCACGTCTGTAGCTAACAGTATGACGCTGATTGGCCACACACTAGGCACGGGACACAAGTACAAATACTAGCAAGCACTGTTTCTCATGGCAAAGTCAACCTGAAGCTACTGAGGCTACTAAGAGCTAGCTCAAAGTAAATGGAGCTTTTGATTTTAGATTTTGAAAATCAACAACCCAAAAACCCACAACTAGCCTACCTTCTCTGCATCTATGTGTTACATAGAGGCAGGGCTACCAACCCCTCACACAGAGCATGCTGATGGAGACGTGGCATTTCTAGCAGATTTGACTAAATGTATCACTCTAAAATACAACCTACAACACCTTTTAACAATGCCTTGGGGAAAGATTGTTGATATTTGAACTCATCAAAACAAAAACATCTCTCACTACAATGCCACAGGATGTTCCCTCAGAAGCTCCGCCCCTAAAATGGGACACATAGTGCCAATATTATTGTGCAGTGCTTTCTGCACCACTTTTATATTTCCATTTATAGGCCTTAAGTCTCAGCATGCACACAGAATGGGCAGCTTGGATATACACACACACACACACACACACACACACACACACACACACACACACACACAACATATATAGTATACATACTTGCTGAATTTGATCAAAAGTGAATAAGTATACAATCGCAGACTCCACCTTTAAGGGAATAGTTAACAGGTTAATTCACATTGCAGATTACACAAAATGGTCAGTTAGCTCAATATAAGGTAGACATCTGCACAACAACTTCACTGTTGCACATTGGCATTCACGACAAACATCACTTCAGCAGGGAGCGGCAGGCCCACACAGAGTTATACAGGAGCTGCCATTTTAATTTCACAGCGAGATGCCAGACTGATTGTTTCAATTCCCAACGTGCGAGATTCCTTCGAGCAGGAGAGATGACGCAAGTGACGGGAGAGAGAGGAGGGGTGACTGGAGCAGTCTCTCTCTCTCTCTCTCTCTCCGCAGGTCTGTTTAGCTGTGATTTCACCTGTTTCTCCTCTTTTTTCTGATTTTCTTTTTACTCTCTTGCTTTCTGTGCATCGCCATTCCTGAGCCTTCTTCCTTCGAATGTCAGGAGCCTGTACTGTATATGTCCGTACACACACACACACACACACACACACACACACACACACACACACACGCACACACACACACACACACACACAGGTGTGTATTCCTCTGGGCCAGGCGCAGGTGGGACTAATTGCCACAGCATGGAAGCTATACTCTCCGTTCCTCCTGTCCCACTCCTGCTCTCTCCCTCCTTCTACCTCTGGTCCTTTCTTCTCCTCCTCTCACAATGGCTTCACATCCTCCCATCGGCCCTTCATCTGCAGCTTTTAAAAGGTGTACGTGTGATTTTCCCACATCTGCCGCTGGTAACGGCCATCATGTCTGGTCTAAAGATGCTTCTCGTAGCTAAAATGTATTATACTCAGTGTGTGTGTGTGCCAATGGGGTTTAAACCGGTTTGGGTGGCTCTTTCTTTATCACACCACCCCTTAACTTTATTGGGTGTGGAGCAATGGACTATACTGTCAATGTGTTTTCATTTTTATGTTTTTAAAAGAGCGTTCTTTACATCACACCTTCTAAAAGGTGTGATGACATTATACAGTAGCTAATATTATGTCACCCAGCGAAAAAAATAGCACTTCGAAATAATAGGTTATTTAACACTTTGGGCCTTTACTTATTTCGCATTTCAGTGTTAGGTCCTGGACATCACATGTCTTGTGCCTGCCTTGTAGCGAACCGTAGGGCAAATTGGTTACAAGGGCCGCGCACATGCTGAGAACCTCATTACTCCAGTTTTGCCATTCTCTATTTTTATTTACAATAATGGTTTATGTCGTTTTATATCTTTTAATTGTATGGTTCAGAGATGCGTCTTTATTCTTCAAAAGGCATTTGAGTTATTCAGAGAAATAAGGTTTTATATAATTTTCTCTTTTGGAGATACATGTTTTCAGCAACAATATGCTGCCTTTAGTTTGAGGTTGCAGACAGCAAACTGAATCCTATTAATTTTAATGAGATTATGGTAAAATGTGACACTGCAGAGGTTGAATGCAACATATCAGAAATTGATGGGGGAGAATGAAAAAAAAAAATTACATTTAACAATCCGTTGCCACTGATTTCCTAACCAGATGTTGGTCTGCTAACACACTTATGCATGTAGTTAGTAGAAACTGTATTATACGCTTACGGCTGTCCTAATCGTTTTTATTTATAATATGCAATGTAAAATAGATACAACTATATGGGAGGGGCTCAACAGGTTGCGTTGCAAGGCCCAGTTGAATTCATTAGTGTGCTACAATGTGAGCATAACACACAGGATCACATCAAAGGAGGGGATTTGATGTGTAAGACTGGATGCTGAAGATGTGTGCTGGAGGTGGATGTTTTGTGTCTCACAGGGGAAAAGAAAAAAACAAAACATTTAGTGTTTTTAAAAATGGATGGAAGAACACAGTCTACACATTTCAGACTGTGTTTAGACCTGTTTGGAAATGTCTGTTCAACACTTAATATCTAACACGGTCTCTGGAGTCTCTTGAACTATCATTGTGGTTCTTGATAGTCTCCAGAGAGCCCTCCCAGATGGCTCAAGTCTGATCGATGTGATGTGGACCAGCGGCTTCTGACAAAAATAACAATAGTAATAAAAAAAAACATATCTCACTACTTTATGGGTGACAGCTTCCCCCAGCCACACACCAGAAAGCCAGCCAGCTGGTGAAACTTAGCTGTCAAATACAATGTTTAATATTTTGTTCCATATTTTAACAAATCCCAAAGAAAAAATAACAACAATAAAGTATGCTGCCTGTTTTGGTACCCAATGTATGGGTTGGACAGTACAAGTCCTTCCTATTCAGGTGCGTCGCTCTGATGGCCGCATTGTAGCATCCTGGCATGTCTACCATTGTGTGCGAATCGCAGTGGAGCCTTTTTACACTGCTAGCTTGAACAATGATGGATGGTGGGATGGTCTGCAGTTGTGTTTTGGTGAGAGGAAGGAGATGAAACTTGACACAATTACAAGGTAAGATTGTGCCCAATATTGTGAGTAAGCTTCTTTTTTTTTTTTTGCAGTGTACTCCAGACAACTTAAACTCGAAGCGCTTTGGCAGGCATTTGTCAATATTACTTGTTAGCAGGCATTTCAGTTTTCACCGATTTTGATTAAACTTTTTTTTTTTTCCCATTATAGGTAAACATAATGTTGATGCATTCATGTTATTATTCTATTGTAAAAACTAGCGGCAGGAGCACTACACTGTATATAATGTGCATCAGCGTTAAAGCGTCTGTCACTTTGCAGTGTAGGTCATTCCGGTGTCACCTACAGTCAAATTAGTTTAAAATGAGATATAGTCTAGTAGCCTAACTGTTCAGCAGCAAGTAGTGATTTCCACACATCTCTTTCCTTGACCTTCTCTCTCCTTGACCTCCTCCATACCTCCACATGCTACATGCTCATTTACATCAGGATTTATTGGACAGGGAAAGACACTATGACACCATGCATTGTCTGTGTGGGGTTAATGATGATGGTGCGCGTAGAAACGAAAAGAAAACACACGGGAGAGAATGAGAGGGAGAGACTGTCCATGGGAGTGGAGGAGCAGAGAAACGATATATGAAGATAAAATACAGGAGGTGGAGTGGGTGGCAGAGAAGCCTTCCTCGTCATATTTATTCCTCCACTAGCCCCAACTCCTCCCCTTTTCTCCTGGCTAACGCTCTTCTCCGCGATACCCCTCAATGATCATTATCGCTCTTCTTCAAGCTCTGACACTTGTGCCCTCTTTAAGTGGCCGTTCCACCCCTCCAATACATTCGCTTCCCCTGTGGTCCCCGTCAGTCAGAACCTTTTGCTTATTTGCTCCGCCCCGCCTTGGTGTACCAGCTCTGGTCTCTCTCTCTCTCTCTCTCTCTCTCTCTGCAGTGGTTCATTCCACTCACTTGTTTAAAAACGCCTCATTTGTGCCATGGAGATTCTAGGCGGTCAATGCGTATCGCTTCGGGGCTTTTACAGACTCTGCAATTCACATCTCTCTCTCTCTCTCTCAGCAGCATTATACTCTATTCACATGGCAGCCAAGTTACGTCTCTCTCTCTCTCTCTCTCTCTGCTCTTCTCCAGTGCTTCTTTTCCTACTTTCATTTTCCCCACTGACGTCTTTTGAAGTGTTTCATAGTAATTGTGCACATTGTATTCATACGCTTTCATAATGGTGCCTTGTTCTTTTTCCTCTTTCATCTCACCTCAATCTTCAATGAATCAAACACATTCAATCTTTCTTAAAATATGAATTAGTCCACCCAATACACTCAATGGACTGATTTGATTTGAACATGGAAGTCTCCATATCTCTCTCGAGGCTGTGTTAGCCTTTGGTGTCGTCTAATCAGTCAGATTTAACGCTTCATGCTCTTTAGGTCAATGGTTTCAAAGTAAGGGGTAATAACCCCTGAAAGACTCGCAATATGATTGTAAAGGTTTTGAAATAACAAACCCAACGACATCATCCGCATTAACTGGTGGCGCAGCAGCTTTGACAACTGCTACTTCAGTTCTGATCTTCTTCCAACATAGATGGGAGCTTGTGTCTGTAATTTCCTCACAAGATCAGCCAGGTATCTGCCTCAATATCTGCTACTTTCTTCCATGCTTAAATGTTTTAATTATTTCTGTACGAAGCAGGAGATAAACCTACAATCAAAAATAGACGCCACAATACGTTTGTCATCCATGTTTAACAGCATGGGATTTTAAGATGGCTATCGAAAAGAAAATGCAGAGAACATCTGCCCTGCCATTGGTAGTTGCCGAACTCGGTCACCAACGGCTGGAAAGTGTCACTGAGAGTAGCTCCTCCCACTGGCGTCCGTTAAATTAATTGGAACATGCCTCTTTGCGGGTTGGGGGTAAGAATGCAAGGTTAGCTAGCAGTGATGATAAGGTAACTAACATGGGAAAATTGTGTGTTTGAACTGGTTTGCAACTAAGCTTCAAGACCGTAATTATATGTGCGCGTGAGTAGAGAAGTTAGAGTAAAGATTCATTAACTTTACCCCCTCACCCACTTTGGAAAAGGGCAACTTTATTACATTTATTTTAATCACTAACAGATGAGATTTAAAATGTACAAGACTTCAAGCAAAACATACTTCAGTAAAACATTGAATTACAGATTTTATAAACTACTTTAAAAAAAGTAGAAACAGGCTACTCCAAAAAACTACTCAATTACGGTAACGCGAGTAATTGTAATGCATTAGATCCACCTCTGATGTATGTTTTATTTCTTGAAAACATTTCCACGTCAAATGAGTAGTAAATTATTACTATTGTTAAGAAATAATATTCGTTTGAAGTTGACATTATTTTCTCAAATACTGTAATACTGTAAAATAAACTAAAAAAATCTGAGGTTGTTTCTATGCCATCTACTGTAAAGTATATTATAGTCAGTATTTTAATGATTTTTGGTTCACAGTCAATATACACTAACACCAGGGGCTTAATTTCTGTCTTAAAGGTTGTTGAATTTACAGTATACTTTAACTTGTGTCTGGCAAATAATTCCTCACACCTATAATTGATAATGCCTATCAAAATGTTCATAAAGCAAATACGATTTTGCCACAGTCTTGCGACTGAAGTGCAATACCCCTACATAGCCAGCAGGAGAACCACATACTGTACATAAAATCTATATTTGCATGGAGAAAAGATAATTTCCAAGTTCTGAGGGAGCGTCATATGGCATTGATTGAGTTAATACTGTATCAACAAGCTTTCTCCTAAATGAATGACTATACTATTAAGGCATTTAAATGCAGACAAAATTACAACAATCTACAGTAAATACAGTACAGTAAATATGCTTACATGTGCATTAAAACAATGCAAGGACTTGATCCTGAAGGTTGTAATGTCTTGTCACTTCATGTGTTGACCTTGTGTTTCCCCGTCACTCCCCGCACTGTGTGGCCAGTCTCGTTACATCCACCTGTCTGTTAAATTATGTCTAATGTGCTGCACCTGTTCCTCATTGTTGTTAGCCAATGGTATGTCTTCCTGGCTTGTCTACTTGTGTATTTAGCCCGTGTTTTCCCCCAGTCCTGTGTCAGTCATTGTAATTGTACATGTGTATGTGTCAATGTTGCGCTGTGCCTCTATTCCTGCCTTTTTGTAATAAACCTCGTTTACATTAATCTATGTCTCGTGTTTGTCTTTACCTCCGTCTTTACCTCTGTGCACCGTGACAAAGATACAATACAATAACTGAAAAAATAAACTGCACTGATACACAAAGTTTTAATTAATGGATTTAATGTTTATTTTGTCTTACACTACACTAAAGTCACCTTTTAGATAGATTGTTTACACTTACAAAAACAAATGTATCACATAAATCAAATTTGAACTTTTCTAACTTCAATAACTTTTTTCTCCATGCCAGCTTTATTAGTGCACAGATGGAACAAGTATAGGATCTAATTCAAAACTTCTGTTAAGCAGCAAAGCAGATGAATCACATCTTGCAAAATCGCAATGGGCATGAAATTGATTTTAGGATTTAAAAAAATTTAATAAATAAAATAGAGCGACAATCTGTTCAAATACTGTTGTCCTTCCACCAGCTTACATTTACGATGTACTGTAAATATGTAAACTATTTCACTGTCTGCAGTTTATAGCAAGATATTATAAAATACTCAACTATGATTGCATCATACACAAATAAGTATGTTTTACAGTACACGCATACTAATAATCCAGTATAGACTCACATATAAATGTTACTACTTTTTAGATGTGGACATCAAAAGGAGGCAGAGCAAGGCTAGGATCACTGGTTAGTTTTACAGTACATCATATGTACTGTACTACACAGGAAATAATGTTCATTGTTAGTTTGCATATATCATTGGCTGATTCTGCCTAATTCTGTCTTCTAGGATTATTAATATTTAAAATGTACACAGGCAAATGCCAGCAAACAAGTGTACACACACACACACCTCTCAACCACAGCGCAACAACCTTATTAAAGTTTAATGTTCAGCACAGAAAGTGTAAGTTGGAACTTCAGAAAATATAATGAATCCTCACGGAGACTGGAAATGTGTACAAACAGAATGAGTAACACATTCAAGAGACTAAAACCAGCCAATATGCACACACTACAGAAGAATATGTCACAACACACCAGACTAGAAACCTCTCAGGGACACAGACACCATGTAAATAGCAATAATTTTATTTAACAATAA